>OZ038436.1:3321435-3623935 GCA_964036275.1 Litoditis marina
TTCCACAAAGTAGCACGACAACGACTTGTGTTAAATTGTACTTCATTCTTGTGACAACCACTAGAAAGTTGAAATGTACACTGAAGTAGCTTATTAAATGAAATAGACTTTGTTGATTACATTTATTCTTTATCAATTAATAGGACAGTAGGTTAAGCATGAACTTAACTTCAACGCGACAAACTGTTGGAATTATTCAGTAGTTTTCGAATAAAGAATATTCGCCCAGACAACAAAATGCTCTTCAAACTGAATAAATGAATTTTGGATTGGTTTTACTTAAAGGAGACCGGCACACAACCCCAAATGTCTGCACGTCTGTATCCTACTTCTAATTAGAAGCGTTGTGTGTTGCGCGGCATCGTCATGTGAATGTCACGTGGACTGCTCAAGCTAATCTACGAGTTACTTGTGCTCTCCGATTTCACTGCAGGTAAATTCAGCCCAAAACAAAACCTCTGCTCAAGTTGTGTTCTGGTGTCCAAAGAAGACTCACTGAAAGGACAAGTTAGCGTTCATATATGAATTACTCCCGCAACATTCGAATGACATTCAAGTAGCACATTCGCGTTTAGGTTTGATTTTTCTCACAGTGCGCACATAAACTGCCAAATGAGAAGAATACATCTCAAAGTTCATGTTTCAAAGGTGTCGTTTCCAATCAATCCGTTATTTACAAGTAGTTACTGCTAATTCAGTCGATGCCAGATTACTGCAGTTAGCAGAGAAGATTGGTTCGTTCGAACTGTTCTACTCTGAATCTTAAAATTCAAAACAAGTTATTTGAACAAAAGTGAGAACTGTAAAAGTATAATATTGACTTCTTACTTGGTCTCATTTTCTCACTTGGGTTTGCGTAATCTTTTTCATTAAAAACAAGTTGACAAAATATTCGCAGAGAGAAAAATCAACATGAAACTCGCGCGACTTTAAACTCCAGTATAACGCAGTGTTGCAGAAAGGGAATGTGTTTTATGAACCTGGAGGTGTGAACTAAAATCACGAATAATACTCTCTAGGTTTCAACTTTTTGTCTTGTTTTCTCAACAATTGCCCTCGCGCATATACATGCGCCACGGAACTCACATATGGGAAAAAAAGCTCGAATGTTGTCGATAAAATAACACTGAAAATGTTGTCAAATCACCCAACTTTAAATAAATTTTTCGATTTAATATAAAGTGAAAAACCGGGCGGACAATTATAAATTGCGTAGTCGGGCGAGCATCTTGATGTATCGAAAACCGTAGTGTTGTTTCTCTATATAGAATGTCTGCAACATTAACCGAGGTATAAAGAAACAATTTCGCTCGAACAAATTAGATTTGTATTGAACATTTGCTGTGGATTTTACTTGTTTGAAATTCAGATGCAGATGTGCTGGCGTTCGCCAAAATCCTCCTCTTGCAATAAATCACTTGCTAAGTTGAGATGACTGAGTCAATAACATAACTCTTAGCGAAGCAGGATCTGACCAACGGACTATTCATCTTGGTAACAGCTGAAATTCTGTTCCCAGTTAAACGTAAAACGTAGGTCTTTGTTTCTGTACAATGCGTCAGCACTTTGAATGTGATTCTGAATTCCTGTTTCGCAGAAACAAAGAAACATTGAAACAATTTCTGAAATATAGGTTTGTTTAACAACCATGCCACATATCTCTTAACTCGGAATGTTAAGGTGAGATCCTCCAAACTGCTGTCCTATTGGTAAGCAACATCAACTCCCACATCTGTAATACCAATGAAACATCAAGGTGCCCAAGATGTGGCGTTTGATTTAAGTAGGAGGCTTTGCTTCATTCTGTAATCGGTTTATTAGTAGGTGCGTTCGTTCCCACAAAACAGGTTCGTTTTACCTCTCTACTTCTAAAAAGGTTGAAACATTGGAATGAATGTGATGGGTCAAGCTGGGTTGGAAAAAAGGTAGTTGGAAATATGAGACACAGTTCAAGAATCCACTCCAATGTTGCATCTATTGTATATATTTGATGTTTCTATAACGGACATAGTTCTCCTTCCGTGTGCTGAATAAATGAATTTTTCGATTCATCTTTGTACAAATAACACACTACATTGATAAGTTTGCATTCAAATATGAATAAGTCCCGCAACATTCGAATGACATTCGAGTAGCTCATTCGCGTTTAGGTTTGTTTTTTCACACTATGCGCCCATGACTCGCTAAATGAGAAAAATATATAGAGAAGAATAGTTGTTCTCATTTATCTTCTCCTATACATATTTTAAAATTTTCTGTAGAAGTTTTTTGTCAAAATCAAAATAAATCGTATCGATAGAAAAAAAAGAGAAAAGAAGAAAATTATTACAACAAACTTTTAACCTGTTGTATCCTCAGATGACTAGGATAAACACTAATAACACTACAGATATCAACACAGAAGTTATACCTGTAGAATAGAGGAGACGAGCGAGAGACGAACCAGTTTATAGACGAGCAGATGATACAATGCACACAATAGACAACAAAGTAGAACACGTCACTTGACACGTGAACGCGCACTATGCTAATGTGTACAGACATGTTAACAGGAATGCTAAACGAGATAACAGGTCTATTACACAACACCTCCCTTTTTTACAACTAAACTACCGGGTGATGTGAACTAAATTAAACGAGAAATCGGCTGTAGACAGCTTCAGCAACGGAACATCGCTGTTGACAGCTTCAGCAACTTGACTGGAGATGGAACCACGTAGATGACAGATGCACGGCTTCTCGGATCGACATCAGGGGACACAAGACTGAGTACATTCACGACTCACAGAACCACTCTCAAAACTAGAGGTGTTCTCCTTAGACGACACCCTCTTCTCCTCCTTCAAATCATTCATCCAGACATGAGCGAATTGAGGACACTTTTTGGGTTCAGGGTTGAACAAAGGTTGTTCCGTCATCATCTTGAGGTAATACTTCATGTTCTCGCTCTGCGTTAGCCAATCTAAGCCAACCAGACTACTTGCATGAGAAACATAGGCACAACCAGTACCGTATTCACCTTTCATCTTGAAATCGCAGTTGAGTATGCCAAGCACTCTCATAGGCTTTCCATTGGCACTAACCACTCCAACTCCGCATTTCACAAGCCTTGGTTCACCAAGCTTATTCCAATCGTGTACATTCAACAATGTCACGTCAGAACCAGTATCAAGTTGAAACTCGACGTTCACACCCTTGATCTCTACAGGTAGGTAACGTCTCACTGCGTTCACCTTCTTGCTTTTCGCTGAAGACTCTACAACGACGGAGTTGTTTACACGAGCTCTTCCAGACGAATTGGCGTTGAACTTGACCACCTTGTCACAGAACTCTTCTTTGTGACCGCTCTGCTTGCACTTTCGGCAGTTCCACTTCTTGGACTGGCAATTCCTTGACAAATGACCAGTTTTTCCGCAGTTCCAGCACAAGTTACGACTGTGCTGAACTCGTTGATCTTGAAGTTGTGACTCAACCGCATACACTTGATGGGAACTCTGAACCATCTTCGCCTCTCGCTTGATGTTCAACCATGTGTCACACTCTTTATACAGATCTCGCAAAGTGACTGTTTTTTTTTTTCTGCATACTGTCGATCCAGATACATGAGCAATCTGGTCTTCAGGTCATTATCTCTGTTTGTTGTCAAACCAGAGATCCAGAACAGTGCCTTTAGCCCATCTTTGTCAAGTTCTTGGAGTTTTGCTCTTTCACACTGCTCATTCATTCGGCCAGTGTACTCCATGTAGTCTTCTGACTCTTTCTTTTCCAACTTCAGACAGTTGTATCTCTCAGTGAAGACAGATGTTTTGACATCGAACATCTCTTTGAGAATCTCAATTGTGTCATCAAAGATCAGATCAGCAGTGGTTTCAGGCAAAATATGACTTTTGTACCTATCAAAAACCTCATTTGACAACTTTCCGACAAGTAGTCTCACTTTGGATTTGTCATCCAACAGCGCACCATCAATGTTGAACACCTCACCGTATCGATCATACGAATGTGAAAATGTCAGACCACTTTCTGGATCAAATACAAAGGTAGTGAGCCTTGCGTTCAAATCCGTCATCATTCTTGTTACATTTGTCACCGGACTGACAATGTTCGTACCACTGCTATCAATTTGAGCATTCACAATACTACCTTGAAGTAGCTTCAACTGATCTCTCTGAATATCCATCTGCTCTTGCTGGAGTTTCAATCTCTCTTCTTGTTGTTTCATTTGCTGCTGTTGACCTTGCAACAATTCCACAAGAGTTTCAAACATTTTATCTGACATTCTGCTCAATCAATACTTTACCTCAGACAGGTAATACTTGCAGAGAGCCTTTGAATTCAGTGTAAATGACCACCGAACACTCTTTTCTGGACACGAGACTGTCACACGAATCAATGAAACCAACACAAATCCTCTAACAAAGTTCACTCTAGACTTTTGAGACACTGGACTGCCCTTCAAAAGTTTTCTAACCAAGAATACTAGACTATCTTGCTAGAAATTAACACGAGACAGCTTAACTAGAGTTTCTATCCTGATCGCCAATTATGTTGTATCCTCAGATGACTAGGATCAAGAGAGATCAAGGGTGTGAACGTCGAGTTTCAACTTGATACTGGTTCTGACGTGACATTGTTGAATGTACACGATTGGAAGAAGCTTGGTGAACCAAGGCTTGTGAAATGCGGAGTTGGAGTGGTTAGTGCCAATGGAAAGCCTATGAGAGTGCTTGGCATACTCAACTGCGATTTCAAGATGAAAGGTGAATACGGTACTGGTTGTGCCTATGTTTCTCATGCAAGTAGTCTGGTTGGCTTAGATTGGCTAACGCAGAGCGAGAACATGAAGTATTACCTCAAGATGATGACGGAACAACCTTTGTTCAACCCTGAACCCAAAAAGTGTCCTCAATTCGCTCATGTCTGGATGAATGATTTGAAGGAGGAGAAGAGGGTGTCGTCTAAGGAGAACACCTCTAGTTTTGAGAGTGGTTCTGTGAGTCGTGAATGTACTCAGTCTTGTGTCCCCTGATGTCGATCCGAGAAGCCGTGCATCTGTCATCTACGTGGTTCCATCTCCAGTCAAGTTGCTGAAGCTGTCAACAGCGATGTTCCGTTGCTGAAGCTGTCTACAGCCAATTTCTCGTTTAATTTAGTTCACATCACCCGGTAGTTTAGTTGTAAAAAAGGGAGGTGTTGTGTAATAGACCTGTTATCTCGTTTAGCATTCCTGTTAACATGTCTGTACACATTAGCATAGTGCGCGTTCACGTGTCAAGTGACGTGTTCTACTTTGTTGTCTATTGTGTGCATTGTATCATCTGCTCGTCTATAAACTGGTTCGTCTCTCGCTCGTCTCCTCTATTCTACAGGTATAACTTCTGTGTTGATATCTGTAGTGTTATTAGTGTTTATCCTAGTCATCTGAGGATACAACAGGTTAAAAGTTTGTTGTAATAATTTTCTTCTTTTCTCTTTTTTTTCTATCGATACGATTTATTTTGATTTTGACAAAAAACTTCTACAGAAAATTTTAAAATATGTATAGGAGAAGATAAATGAGAACAACTATTCTTCTCTATATTTTTCTCATTTAGCGAGTCATGGGCGCATAGTGTGAAAAAACAAACCTAAACGCGAATGAGCTACTCGAATGTCATTCGAATGTTGCGGGACTTATTCATATTTGAATGCAAACTTATCAATGTAGTGTGTTATTTGTACAAAGATGAATCGAAAAATTCATTTATTCAGCACACGGAAGGAGAACTATGTCCGTTATAGAAACATCAAATATATACAATAGATGCAACATTGGAGTGGATTCTTGAACTGTGTCTCATATTTCCAACTACCTTTTTTTCCAACCCAGCTTGACCCATCACATTCATTCCAATGTTTCAACCTTTTTAGAAGTAGAGAGGTAAAACGAACCTGTTTTGTGGGAACGAACGCACCTACTAATAAACCGATTACAGAATGAAGCAAAGCCTCCTACTTAAATCAAACGCCACATCTTGGGCACCTTGATGTTTCATTGGTATTACAGATGTGGGAGTTGATGTTGCTTACCAATAGGACAGCAGTTTGGAGGATCTCACCTTAACATTCCGAGTTAAGAGATATGTGGCATGGTTGTTAAACAAACCTATATTTCAGAAATTGTTTCAATGTTTCTTTGTTTCTGCGAAACAGGAATTCAGAATCACATTCAAAGTGCTGACGCATTGTACAGAAACAAAGACCTACGTTTTACGTTTAACTGGGAACAGAATTTCAGCTGTTACCAAGATGAATAGTCCGTTGGTCAGATCCTGCTTCGCTAAGAGTTATGTTATTGACTCAGTCATCTCAACTTAGCAAGTGATTTATTGCAAGAGGAGGATTTTGGCGAACGCCAGCACATCTGCATCTGAATTTCAAACAAGTAAAATCCACAGCAAATGTTCAATACAAATCTAATTTGTTCGAGCGAAATTGTTTCTTTATACCTCGGTTAATGTTGCAGACATTCTATATAGAGAAACAACACTACGGTTTTCGATACATTCAAGATGCTCGCCCGACTACGCAATTTATAATTGTCCGCCCGGTTTTTCACTTTATATTAAATCGAAAAATTTATTTAAAGTTGGGTGATTTGACAACATTTTCAGTGTTATTTTATCGACAACATTCGAGCTTTTTTCCCATATGTGAGTTCCGTGGCGCATGTATATGCGCGAGGGCAATTGTTGAGAAAACAAGACAAAAAGTTGAAACCTAGAGAGTATTATTCGTGATTTTAGTTCACACCTCCAGGTTCATAAAACACATTCCCTTTCTGCAACACTGCGTTATACTGGAGTTTAAAGTCGCGCGAGTTTCATGTTGATTTTTCTCTCTGCGAATATTTTGTCAACTTGTTTTTAATGAAAAAGATTACGCAAACCCAAGTGAGAAAATGAGACCAAGTAAGAAGTCAATATTATACTTTTACAGTTCTCACTTTTGTTCAAATAACTTGTTTTGAATTTTAAGATTCAGAGTAGAACAGTTCGAACGAACCAATCTTCTCTGCTAACTGCAGTAATCTGGCATCGACTGAATTAGCAGTAACTACTTGTAAATAACGGATTGATTGGAAACGACACCTTTGAAACATGAACTTTGAGATGTATTCTTCTCATTTGGCAGTTTATGTGCGCACTGTGAGAAAAATCAAACCTAAACGCGAATGTGCTACTTGAATGTCATTCGAATGTTGCGGGAGTAATTCATATATGAACGCTAACTTGTCCTTTCAGTGAGTCTTCTTTGGACACCAGAACACAACTTGAGCAGAGGTTTTGTTTTGGGCTGAATTTACCTGCAGTGAAATCGGAGAGCACAAGTAACTCGTAGATTAGCTTGAGCAGTCCACGTGACATTCACATGACGATGCCGCGCAACACACAACGCTTCTAATTAGAAGTAGGATACAGACATGCAGACATTTGGGGTTGTGTGCCGGTCTCCTTTAAGTAAAACCAATCCAAAATTCATTTATTCAGTTTGAAGAGCATTTTGTTGTCTGGGCGAATATTCTTTATTCGAAAACTACTGAATAATTCCAACAGTTTGTCGCGTTGAAGTTAAGTTCATGCTTAACCTACTGTCCTATTAATTGATAAAGAATAAATGTAATCAACAAAGTCTATTTCATTTAATAAGCTACTTCAGTGTACATTTCAACTTTCTAGTGGTTGTCACAAGAATGAAGTACAATTTAACACAAGTCGTTGTCGTGCTACTTTGTGGAAAAAGTACGGAATACCCCAAACCCCTCAACTTCCCTGAAAGTCTGCATTCACAAAATAGCAATTTGAAATTTTGTATTCATAATGTACGAATCTAGGATTTGTCGTGTTTCGAATAGGAACCATATAATGCTTACTTTGAATTGCGTCAACCGCGCTTCAATGTTTCACATGCTCTATTCAAGGCATTAAGTATCTTGATGTTTAAATTGCTAACCTGTCTTTCTCATAGAAAAACACAACCTAAATAAGCTGGAAAGATGACCTGTGTTAAAAAGAGGGACAGAGATAATTGTTTGGTTCCTATGTTTCCTGATCTTGCCCTCATAATTCCAATCGAAGTTCCACATCTAGTTTCCAATGTCACGTGTTCCGTGGCGTATTAATTTGTCTAGTCGACCATTAATGTTCAGAGGAATCAACCCAGTTAAAGTGATCCAAACCATTGAAATTCCTGAAATTGTTTCTTGTGAAAATGCACAACTTCAAAACTATTTCCACATCTTAATATGTTATGCCCAATTGTCCAAGTTCACGCAATTCGCTACAAACAGTTACACTTCTTTACATATGTTTTCTGGTCATAATCCTCAATCGTACGGGACAATCATTTATTATCACACAGTTCTAGGGTGTTGACCTCTTCGACTACATTCCAACAATATCTTTGTAGTACATTGTTGGTAGTACTGGTATGGGTTTACAGCAAGTCTACACAACAAGCGTGTAGAAACATGTATTTCTCTGATATTTTCTAATTAGCAATTTCTAAAGTTTTTAATTGTATAAGAAAAAATTGTATCAGACATATTCGATAAAGAAACATCAAATATGTACAAGAGATGCAACGTTGGAGTGCAATAGTTCGACAGTCAAGTGGGTAGTGGAATTTGTCTGTTTGTTACCAACAATTACAGAAGAAATTATGTTCGCATATTGACACTACAGTCTCAGTTTGCTTCAATCGATCGAAAATAGATGAAACTATCTCAGTAAGACACTCCATACTTTTCAGTCTTGAACCATGTAATATTTCCCTGTGTGTGTAATATTTCCTACTTCTTCTTTCTCCTTCCCCATCTTCATTCATCACATACCTCATTTGGGAGATAATTTCATCAATTTCAATGTTTCAACATTTTCGAAAGTACAGACGTGAAATCAAGAAGTAGTGTCGAGACGCAAATACATACTAACAAACCATTTGAGGTCAAGGTAAAACGATATTATTACCACCGATAGATCCTTCTACTAAGAAGGTTAGGGTAAATCAACCTCTATAGTCGCCGCCAACGGAAAGGCGGGAGGGTACTGTATATCTCACTTTCCGATGTGTACGCACACATGTCCTCGATTCCAAAGCTTTTCCTTCATGTGCTCTAATAGCGCAGTGGTTAGCGCTCAGCTACGAAACTTTTGCTCGCAGGTTCGATTCCGGCAAGAGACAGAAACTTATAAATTTGGCACTCACTATATGGGAAGTGTGCAACATTAACATGAGTACGTATGCTAGAGGATCCCGGCTTTTTCATCCCATCCTGCCTCTCTTGCTCTGCGTCACTATTTCTCCTCTCTTACATCCCGGCGGGAAGTGAGAGCCGAGAAATAGCGTACGTTTGATGAGACGCAGGATGGGATGGAGGTGCCGGATCTTCTAGCATACGTATGGTTCAAAATCTAATCTATTCCCCGAACTAGCATCAATAGTTGTATAATGGCTCAAACATACTAGAAGTGTAAGTTTAGAGTAGAAACGAACCGCCCCAGAGAAAAGCGAGAATACAGTTTCTCTGATATCAATCACCAACAAACCACTTTTGGTAGACATTGCTTGCAAACTTGCGCAATGACGAAAGAATCCTTTTCTGATTTGAATAATATGATAGGATTTCCACTAATTTTTAATGTGGAAAGTCACGTGTTCACCCGCGTATGATATTTCCTAATTTAAGGACAATGTTTAATGAAATCAACCCGGTTTAAAGTGCTCCAAACCATTAAAATTCCCTGAAACTGTAATGCACAGCTTGAAAATGATTCCTACATCTGAATATGTCATGCTCAATTGTCCAAGTTCACACAATTTGCTGAAAGATAATAAATTACACTTTGATACATATGTTTTCTAGTCGCGCGTTGGAAAAAATTGATAGCAAAATACAACAGTTTCACGTTTTCATCTTCAAAGTTCATACTGCATTCCACGAGCATTCTAAATAGAGAATGAAATGTTCATATTTTGTTATTTTGTTATATTCGGCAAGAAATAGACATAGAAATGAAGGTTGAACTGCGTTTTGAACTAGTAAAACGTATTGTTTCAATACAAATCTTAATTGTTAGAGTAAATTGGTATACCTCGGTTAAATGTTGCACACATTCTATATAGGTGAAAAACACTACGATTTCCGATCTTTCTTTCGCTACCTTCTGTCTAAGCTTATCGTTATTTTCCTCCATTTCCGTATTTCATATCAAGAAATGAAATAAAAATCAAATTTTGGTTGGAATTTCCAAAAAAAATTAGTGAGCAAAAGTGAGCATTATACGAGATCTCAATTTTTCTGAAAGTATTTTTTTGTACAATTTACAAGTTTCGAGTATCAGTTTTTTTTGAAAAAGTGCGCTCATATAAATGGTGTGAAACTATTGAGTGCATCAGTAGTGAATACCGTAAACAGCAACACTTAGATTTCAGTGTAAAGTTTGAGTTTATCATATTCACAGTCATTGCCAGCGAACATTCAATTGACGATGAAAACTGCACCTACATAGTGTTGATGCAACATTGGCGCGCTGGTCTTAACTGGGATAAAAATGAAAAGATGAGTATCATACAACCAGAGTGTATACTAAATTTTGTCTTCATTAAACTTTTGAACACGGAACTGAGAAAAATAGTTAATATTCGTAAAGAATGCGCAAGCGCATAAGAACCGTTTTCAGTTTCTATTGGTTCAAAAAATTGCAGTATTTTAACATTTTAGGTATCTATATTACTGGTTAGGTCACATTATTCGTCGGGAAAACGAGCAAATGGTAAATTGAATGTAATGGATTTATAATTTATTTGTGCTGAAAAGGTCATCGTATCTCGGCAAATGAAACAATCCAAAGTACTACTTTCCGTGCTCGTTTCAACGGTGTGGGGTTTTACTTAAATTGTTATTTTAAGTGTTTTCAGGGCAAGTTTGGTTTCAACCTCATTTTCATTAAGATTCGAGAATCATTGCGGTGTCTTTCAACTGAGTTCTAAGGTTCTAAGAACGTTTGCTTTCTAGAGAAAATTGTTAACGTGTTTACCTAAGTGTCATCAAGCGAGCTAGTAGGCAGATGTCAGCTGTAATGCGCCTGAATAGAAAACACCGTACTAAGTACGGCTTTACGTGGGAAGCGGCGGCACTGTATTTGTTCTGACTCAATTGCAGGATCAAAAGTTTTTTGTGGATAAGTTCAATAAAAAGTGCTATGAATGTTAGAAGTGGGTTTCCCCATTATAAATTGAGATGTTTTGCTGATAAGTTTGAAGACTTTCTCCAAGAAATATAGAAAACGAGACAATTAGTATAAAAAACCAGTGTGAAAGAGAGACCGATTGGTTTTTCTCACTAAAGTGTATGAGAAATAGAAAAGGAGTTCAATAAATTTAAATGGAAATGAAAATCTAATCTCGCATTCTTCGAACTATTACGGGTGATTTTACGAACCAGCCGTAACTGCGAGTGATTTCCAAACCATCTAAGTTTTGATTGGAACAGCAGGTCTGTCAACAACCCTCTCATTACAAAAACACGTAACGGAAAACAGTAACACCGTACAACTAAAAATTGTTCAACCGATGCTCACATTTCAGACACAGCCGCACGCATAGATACCACGACAGCCAAATATTTATTTGCTGATTACCGATCTCTTTTTACATTCAACAGAAAGTCAAAACTCCGGTTTTACAGCTTTTCTTCTAGCATTCACTTTTATGGATAAATCTCGGTTGATATTAGGATAGCATCGGCAAAGAACATTTCCCTGTTTCTGTTTCCCGGGGGCGAACAAAAAGAAACTGTGGAAAATGCATGCTTACTGGTATGGGTAAAACTTTTAATCTATAGCTATTGCTATAATGTCTTGTACGATCAAAACCATGAGTGTGAAAGACATGCTTCTACTTTTCACAAACGTTTCTATATTAAATCAGAACTCTATTCGATCAAGAAACATCAAATATATACAAGAGATGCAACATTGGAGTAATCGGTTCGATTTTGGTTCGTGAAGAGACGGTTCAAGAGGAAATTCAGCATTACACCCATTACTCTCAGCGAACTAACAGGGCTGAGACTTTGAGGAGAGTATACCGGGAAACTTTCGTGCACATCTCTATGTTCCATTGTTATCGCACTCCATTGTTTCATGGAGTTTATAGATACCGTTGAATTCCTAGTCGTCAGTAAATTCCTGAGGAATAAATAAAAAATTGGAAGTGAGATAAAACTGGAGGTTTGAGCTAGTTTATACATCTCGTAAACATCGTAAAACCACAAACATTCGTCAAAGTTTCAGCTTCTTGTCTTCTTGCGTTTTCTCAAAAACACGGCCTAACCTTGCCCACGAACATGATAAACACACTTCACTTACGTACGAATTTTTCAAATGTCAAGAAAAACACAAAACCCTATTCAAAACATTGCCAGAATTACCACAATCGAAGCGGTGAAGGGAACATCGTAACTATTATAGGAATAACATAGCAGTGGGGAAGTTAGGATTGCTGCATTACAGTACCCCCAATCGCTCCGCAACTTTTTAAAAATACTTCGTTTGAGAGGGTTTTGGGAAATGTCGTGATCAGTTGTTAGTGGCAATTTGATTGATAGCAATTGGTGGACCATCCTCAATAACTAGAACGAACTAAGAAACGGAAAAACGGTAACATGATTAGGAAATGAATAGACGAACTATCATTATTATGTTCACGTGATCACGTGATCACGTGAGTGGTCTTTTCACTGTTTTAAAGAAAACAAAATCACGTGAAGATTCATTATTATATTCATATTTATCTAAGCTTGAAGGCACAACAACCACAATGTCAGAAGTCGGAGGTAGTCAATCGTTCTGTTCTCCATCTATCTTTCTCTCTCTCTCTCTCTCTCTCTCTCTCTCTCTCTCTCTCTCTCTCTCTCTCTCTCTCTCTCTCTCTCTCTCTCTCTCTCTCTCTCTCTCTCTCTCTCTCTCTCTCTCTCTCTCTCTCTCTCTCTCTCTCTCTCTCTCTCTCTCTCTCTCTCTCTCTCTCTCTCTCTCTCTCTCTCTCTCTCTCTCTCTCTCTCTCTCTCTCTCTCTCTCTCTCTCTCTCTCTCTTACAGCAAGTCTACACTACAACAGTGTACAAACATGTATTTCTCTGATATTTTAATTTAGTATTCGAACTGGCAACACTATAACCGCCCAATATCCGTGGCGAAGAAATTTTCCGAGTGTGCAGAGATAAAAACATCTGGAGGGCAGTCAAGGAACACCATCTCGAAACGAAATGAAGTGAACTAAATAAATCTTGAATCTTGAAATCTTGACTGGCGCAGAACTATGTTCGGTATAGAAACATCAAATATATACAAGAGATGCAACATTGGAGTGCAACAGCTCGACAGTATAAATCCATAATAGCTTTCGAAAGAGACTGTTTTTCGGATGTAATACAGTTTCTTCACAAACAATTCATAATACAATTACTCTGTTAACTAAGAAAATCTAGCGTGTGTTCAATTGGTGACATTAAAAAACTATTATGTTTCAATCGCACAGCAAACTCTGAAAGACCTTCGAATACAGATGGAAAACCGATTTTTGAACAAAAAAAGGCGTATCGGAAAGAAGTTTCGATCAATTAATATTATATTTATGAGAGAGGGGGAGGGAGAGAATATTTAGGAATGAGATATGAAAGAGTACGGAGAAGAGAAGAGTGAAAAGGATACGACAACACATAAGGAAAAAAGGAAAAGTGTGTCTTTAGTTTATGAAATTATCTTGTGAAGAAAACTATAAGGAACTATTGAGAAATTATTAGAAATATCAGAAAGATTAGAAACAACATATCAAATTTAGAAAACATCTTAGAAAAATAATTATCGTGGACACCGAAAACAGTCAACTGACTTTCGGTAGCTGTGCGAGTGATATAGCGGTCATATGTTTCACGCTGTACTTAATTGTTAGATTGGCGGGTTCAAGCAATATATTGGGTAGACAAAAGAGTTGAACAATTACAATTGGTGCACAGCGTTCTCGCCTAGTAATTTTTGCGATTGAACTTGTATTGAGCTCGGACCACGAAAATTTCGTGGCTGGATACTGTATCCCACTGCAATTTGTGCTGTGATACTGTAGCAAAAGTATTGTGCAAAAATCGAACAATATCAAAGTTGCTTAATGGTTCACAACGCACGCATGTCCTCGAAGTGCACATGAAATACTCTTCGGCAATTTCTAAAATATTATGCGGGTTTCGTGAACCATTGTGCAACTTTGATATTATTCGATTTTGCACAATACTTCTGCTACAGTATCACAGAAATTCTTATTGTTCACTTTTTGCTGATAGAGAGGTCGAACCAAACACAACTCACACATTTGTTGGTTCCCCCACTTTTTACTAATGGAAACTAGGCTGTACGCGCAACCGAAATCTGAGCTGAGAAGTTTTTGAATCAATTCCACGTGATTCTCCTTGTTTCATTTTCATTTTCCCAAACCGGTGTATATAGCAGCTTTCGTGAAACCATTAGAGGCCCTATCATCAGTTTCCGAAGAATACTGAAAAATACATATACCCTAACTTTTCTTTAGCTTTGCAACGGTGTAAACAGTATCGCAAGATGTTTATTCTGCGCAGAGCTTGTGCCTAAAGAGAAAAGCAGACGTCTTTTAGTAGCCGTATGCCCCGACCCTCTATGCCACGACCACATGGACAACCACGCGTGAATGTTTCACCCACACTACTCAATGCGACAGGGTTTTCTACGTCAGTAACTCTATGACACTTTAGACGATTTGAAACCCAAGAAAGCCAAATTGAAAACATTTTATTCCACCGAAAAAAGTATGAATTTAATTGGTGTTTGGTAATGTCAGAGAGCGAATTTATGTGGCGGGAAATAATAATTGTAGTGGGAGGAACTCGGTCTATTTTTTCTGTTGACATATTGTTGAACTTACTAGTTCTTGAATTGTTCAAAGTTTCATCAAACTAAAGTAGTCTCTGGGAGGAGTAAATGTCTTCATACGCACCCATGCACCTGCGTCTCCTTGATCTACGTACTCTCTCACCTGCTCAGAAATGGTATGTAGATCATTGTTTGTTGATAAAACATAAACTATCCTGATATTCGAAAAAGTATATAAATTAGTTGTCACGCATTGCTTTGCATATAGCGCAGTTGAATGTTATACGTGTTTTATATAAAGGTGAGGGTCGTTCGCGTTACAATGTTTCTGAGATTTATTGGTTGATTCAAAACAATTGAAAACGGTCGCACAGTTGTGTTTGCTTCTCCGAACTAATATAGCTCGAATAAAGTTCTAATATTATTTTTTGGAAACTAATAACATTTATATAGTCTTTTCCATTCCTACTGAGACTTCTACAGTAGGACTTCGGAACTTCCAGGCCGTTTTGCTCACTCACTTTTAATCGGAGAAGTTGAGGATTTCCGTACCTCATTCTCCTTCTCAGGAAGTGTAAATATACGAGAGCATTTTTCATGAACTACATTTTCAGCTTTACAACAGCCCTCGGAAAGTTTGTAAGGTTACTGTAAGAGTCTCAGTAGGAATGGTGTGAACTATATAAAACTTCAACGAAAAGTTTCATCTTGTAGTGCAGGCCTTGTCGTTTTTTTCGAATTGAAACTGGTTGTACTTGTTTTCCGTCGACCGTGCGTCAATGTTTCACGTGCTCTATCCAACACAACACGTTGTATTAGATCAGAAGATGTAACTGTTGTTCAGAGTATCACGAAAGTATATACGGGACATCTGAAATCTTTCCTGGAAGAAGTACATGTCTATATATTAAGCGAGTTTTTATTGTAGTTCGCTGTCAATAAACGATGTTTTCGAATTTCGACGGAAAACCAACGAAATCAAACACAGCCAGTACCACATTCACTGAATAGAATCGCCTCAACCACCTAGTAAACATTGAGAAAAGACCAAAATTCAACTAAGTTTCAATTTCTTGTCTTCCTGCATTTTCTCAAAAAGGCGACGCGTCCTCTCTTACGTACATGATACATGTTCACCTACGTTGGAAATTTTCAACATGTCGAGAAATACCAAACCCTATTCAAAACTTTGTAAACTTAATCTGCTCACTGACAAATCGTTCATAGTTTTTAAGCGGCTGAAACTTACTATAAGTGTACAGTTTTGTGTATTAACAAACCCCTTTTTTCCCGAACGAAAATTCTATGTAGTCCTGTTTGGAAATAAGCATTATTATTTCACTTGTGCGTTTGTTGCTCCGAAATCCCAACTTTTTCGATATGAACCAAACATAAATCTCGCTTTTTTGCACAATCATCTGATAAAAGAAAGAACCTTTCTAGCCCCGGGCACCTTACATTTAGAGTGACCAAATTTTGGTTGTATTTCGACTTCTATACAAGCATTATTTCCGAAAATTCAAACGAACGCCACGGGATCACACTACAAACACAGCGCTATAGGATACGCACCGTATATTCACATATGTACGCAATAAACACGCCTGCTTCCCTGCGTATAGATCAATACGTATAAGGGTTGTAATTCGATCTTTTGAACTCTGTTTTTTTTTTCAAATGAACGACTTTTCGAAGAAAACACACACGTTTCACACAAGCATTTTTCCGTGCCGCGTTGTGAAAAAAAATAGATCATTTTACTAGAATTTTAATCTTCTCAAAATTTCGACTGCGTCCACGAGCTTCCAAAATGAAGTATAAGGAATTGAGTTTAGTTCCCTCATAGTGTTCAGAGAAAATTACCGTGGAAACCAAAGTTTAACCCGAATTCAAGACTAATAAAACTTTCCATTAATGTGTTGATTCAAATCCAAGTTGATTGACGACAAATCAAAACTAAGTGTTTGTTTCAGCAATTTTTTTTCCCTAATAACTCTCGTGAGTGTTGCATACTTTCTATATATAGGAATATAGGTGGGCGAACCGAAGATTTTCGATCCTGTGACTATTTGCAATCCAAACAATCTGAACCTGTCCGCCAGATTTTGAAACAGGTTTGGTCATGGCATACTCTGACTGAAGTGGAGTGAGTATCTTGTTTTTCTCCAAACGTTTAGTGGACTCATTTTTAGAACAATAATACGCAACTAACATTTACAAAATTGTTTTACCTTACATATTGATATTTCACCATTCAAATTGACAACTTTACTGCAATGAATCATTTTGAAGGTAATATCTATGCTTTTTCACATTATAATACAACAAGGGTAATTCAATGTAGTACAAAATGTACAAAAACAACACAGTAGTAAAATTGTTAACATTAGTAAAAAAAACAGCAGTAGTAAAATTGAAAAAGTATGTTGAAACACACTCAAAAAAGTGATTAAAACTATAAACGATTCATGAAAAAGTGGGGGCCCAACGAATGTAAGATTTGTCTTCTGCTGTGCGCCCCTTAGACAACTACTCTCAAATGGAACAGCTACTGCTACAAAAACCGAAAAATACTAATGTACTAATATACTCAAGTATAACTGTTCATTACAAACATACAAAAGTCGTAAAATATTTTCTCAAACCTGTAAACCAGAATCTACAAGTCACAGCTGCGAAATAGAGAACAACTTTTGAATAATATGACAAACGTTATAGCACCTAGAATTGAAGTAATGACAAAAAATGCCAACCATTGTGTACAAAACCAGGAACTCTATGATTGAGTACGTTAAGTTAACATCTGTGATTTGTAGATTCTAGTTTACAGGTTTGAGAAAATATTTTACGACTTTTGTATGTTTGTAATGAACAGTTATACTTGAGTATATTAGTATTTTTGGTTTTTGTAGCAGTAGCTGTTCCATTTTAGAGTAGTTGTCTAAGGGGCGCACAGCAGAAGACCAATCTTACATTCGTTGGGCCCCCACTTTTTCATGAATTTTTCTCTTTTTGTATACATGCCGTAGGTATGTGGTTTGATCTGTACGGTGCAGATGAAATTGTTTTCTTGATGAATGACTTGTCAAGTATCACCATCATGCGGAAAAAATATGATGTCAGCATTGCAGTTCTAGAAACTTACTTAATCTGCCCTTTAGAATCCCAGAATACGTCATGTTTGAATGAAGTTTCATCGTGAATTGACCATTTTTAAAGAAACTTCGAGCATTCGAAAACGTATTTCACGTCAATTTTTTCTAAAAGTTGACGTCATCTGGCCTTCGGAATTTCAGAATAAGTCATATTCAGATAAAGTTTCATCGTTAATATACCATTTTCAAGATATTTTCAGCATTTGAAAATATATGTGACGTCAACTTTGCACTTTTCAAAAATGACGTCATCTGGTCTCCAGAATCCCGGAATACGTTACTCTTAAATTGAGTTTCACCATTAATTGACCCTTTCTAAGATATTACCATCATTTGAAAATATATGTGACGTCAACTTTGCACTTTTCAAAAATGACGTCATCCGAGCTCCAGAATTCTCGATGACGTCATCAGTAGAAGACTTACATCTGAATCGATGTCAGTTTATGTCGTGGTATCATACTTCAAATTTTACTCGAATTGGTTAGGACTGAGCTGAGTTATAACGCAATTTGATTTACCCCGACAGAGAGGGCGGAGAGTGCACGAAATGAAGAGACGCAGAGACATTTTCAAAGACCTATAACTTGATGAAAAAAAAATTTTTCCGAAAAAAGTTTGCGCCCCCAAAGTTTGAGTGGGGTATCTATCGTGTCCCAAATTTTCAGTCAAATCGGTTCCCACATAAAAATATCCCAGGAGTGCGCACCAACACACACACACACACACACAGACACACGACGGAAGTTGGCGGTCTGCATGAAGCGCATAACGTCATAACTCGGCTCAAACTCAATCAATTTCGTTCACATTTCGAACATAGCTTGTAAATGTGCCATAGAAAATCAGCAAATCATAAAAAGTTCTGATTTGCACAATTGGACCTTTTTGATAGTGAACTGAAAAAATGAAAGCGCGCATTAGCCGGACCAAAGACAAATCTCGCACAGCGCTTCGCGCTGCGCGCGATTATTATATCACAAAAGACTGTCTTCAAACTAGCACACTTTATTGAATTAACTGCATGTGAATTGAACTTTGTTAGAAGAAGAAAAGGTAAAATAGTCAATTTTCTCTTGTAACAAGTATTGTTCCGTTTAAGATCGGTTCAGTGTAGCGCGCTCTCTATAGAGGTAAGGAGAACAAGTGCGTTGTTGATAAGAGATGATTCCATTGAAAATAATAGTAAAATTGAATGTGGGTTCCAGCTGCGCTGTTTTCAAACAGAAATATGTTGTTGTTGTTGTTTTTGAATTTTCGGTAGCATATTTGATTTTTTGGACTTGTGAGCACATACTATTGCAACGTATTTAATCGATGCTCATGTTTTGGGCACAGACGCACGCATTGATACCATGACAGTCCCTCGTTGATCTATGCACGCACAACGCTGCGTTCACAAATAATTATGATTATTTTGAAACTTGGTATGTATTTGTTGTGTTGTGTATCTCTGGTTGACAGCTACTTGACAATATTGGCACTTTATGTTATTTACAGAGTTATTTGTATCAATCTACTAGAGGAGCTACCGGGAGAGTATTCTTCGTGTCCTACTGTCAATGAACCTCGGCATATGGTCATATTTTTGGTTTTATTGTTCGAACCAAACACGAGGTGGCAAGATTTTGCTCGGAAAGTGTTCTAACTCTAAAATGTACGCGGAGCAATCACATTTCGAACTGCAAACAATATTATGGTGGGAGCAAGATCGGAATCTTATTACTGGAGAAAACTCATTTGTACGGCTGTACATGACACGAATGTGGCACGTTATCTATAAAGATGTAAGCGCAGCCAACATTGTTCCGGTTGAGTCCTATGTAGGTCAGACATTGTGATAAAGTGGTACACATTGCATAGCTGAATCTGTTGAAGTTGAGATCCATGTTCCATCATGAAGGTGGGAGCAGATGAGATAGTTCAGATCATGGAGACCTCAACCTCATCACTGTATGGTGACATGGTGAAGTTAATGAGCACCGTGACCGTCTCGGAATTTGAAATTTCTTCAAAACTTACACAAACGTTTATCTAATAATGTGAACGACCAAGAGACAAAATGTGTGAGGTTTCAGAAATATGTAAAGCTACAGATTCACAAAATCTACCCTTTCTTACTGAAACTACCGAGAGTCTTCCAAAGTGAGCTTGGTGATGTTTGAGAGACCAATAAAAGGTTATCTGGCATTGATTGGCATATACTTTAGGTGGTCGTACACCTAGATTTATAATAATAATCTTTTACGGCAACTATTTCAGCCGTGTGATACTTTATTCAACTAACAACCAAGACAATTATCACTGATGAATCCGTAGAGGGGAGGGGTCCATAGAAGAGAAACTAGGCATGGGTGAGCGTTATTACCAGCTCATGCGGTCCGCCATGAAGATACCGCGCCGAGTGGGATCGAACCATGGTGTTTTGAGCGCTAGCGCGCACACAACCAGTTCCCCATAGTTTATCTGCGCAACAAAAGTAGATCACTGAAAAATGAAACAAAGGAACTATGAAACTTTTTCCATCTTGCTCTAGTCTCTACTGGTTGGCCTACGCGACCAATCCAGCAATTCGATCAGTTTTTTTTTATTTTCTTCTGATACGACAGACATTATTGTCATGCCGAAGGCACATCGACAACCGCGCGTGAATGTTTCACCCACACTACTCAAAGCGACAGAGTTTTCAAGCGTTGATAAGTCTTCCACATTGAGAAAAATTGTCAACCAAGTAGAGTCAAGTCAAATAGTTTCATCCCACCGGAAAATAGTTAGTTTTGAAAAAATCAGAGAGAAAATAATGACCTGACAAGACCTAACTCGATCAGGTTTGACTTATCGGATGTTAGAGAGAACTTCTCGCTACAAAACCAGCGTTTGTCAATGTGACGCATCACGCGAATGTTGCACACTATCTATAAAGCCGGCAACAGGAATAATCACTCAATGTTCGCTATAAATGGAGAAATATGAAACGTTATGATAAAACACAAAACCAAACTACAATATAGCGCTGAACTCTTAACTTTGACCAAATATTCAGCGAAACGTGAAGTTAAAAAATGGAGCACTATACTACATCACTAGGGTTGTAATACAATTCCAAAAATCAATTTAATTCCAATTCCAATTCTTTTTAAATTTTCAGAAACTGGTCAATTCCAATTCCGATCAAATCTCAATTCTTTCAATTCCAATTCCAATTCCATTTCCAGATCCAATTCTGACAATCATCAGCAAATATCCAAAATGTCGTCATCAGGTTTCACTACATCCTTCCATGCAAACTTCAGCTGTAGAAAAGACATTCAACACGGGAAACATGTAGTCGCTTTTGAATAGTTTCTCCCACTTCTGAGGCATTACCACAACTGTGTGAACTTGTTTTTCGAATATAGACTGAAAATCAACGGGATCGAACTAAAAACACGAGCGCCACATTCACTAAATAGAACTAGCTTGGTATTTAGTTCCACTTTCCAATATTTTACTAGACGAGGAAATGGTTAGAGTTTTATTAATCTGCGTTCCGAAAAAAGTATATAATAAAGCATTTTAACTACTGCTCAAAGATTACATTTCTGCAAAAGAAAATTAGCACGTTTGTTCATACTGTAGGGGTTATAGAATACACCAGTTGTGAACAGCGTACGATCAATTTTGTTAAGGACTGGTTTTAGTTAAGTTTAGTTTAGTTTGTTAAGGACTACACATTTCCTGATCTGCAGGCAATTCTCTTTTCGATTTGAGCTCCTTTTTTCTGAGGAATAAATACTGTATCAGATACAATATCGAGTTTAGAATTATTGAGTTTATCAAGGTCCGTTTCCTCTTAGGTATGGGTTCAATCTTGGTAAAAAAGTAATGGAAATGAAAGTTGAACTATACTGTATACTAGGGCTTCTCATCTTCGAATAGTTCATTTTTAATTGTTCCAAAAAAAAATACAAAAACAATTGCAAAGTCAATGGGATGATTACAATTTTTCACAAATCACAAAAAGTCTTTCACATGAAATTGGTGTATTTCGAACGTAATACAAGCTCTTCTTTATTACCTACAAAATTCTAGTGTGGTTAATATGTGACAACAAAAAAACTATTCTGTTTCAACCGCACAACAAACTCTGGAAGACCTTCGAATACAGATTGAAAACCGATACTTGAAAAAAAACGTATTGGAAAGAAATTTCGATCAATTATTGTATTATTTTTGTTAGCTGAGTGTTGATGGAAAAAGAATCATTATTCTGTAATTTGTTTTTCTCATTTGGCGGGTAACTGCACCCGTTTTTCTCAAATGCAAATTTAAAACAACTGCTTTGATCGAAAGTCGCTCGAATGTTGCGGCAGTTGTTTATATATTGACGCAAGGAAAGCACATCTAATTCTTTCCGTACGTTCTGAAGTTAAGATCAAAATAAAAGCAAAAGTTGGAAAAAGGAAATATCAGACATTTTGCATGTACCATTATGCTCCATCATGAGATACTTAAACAGCTTTCACTGCCGTTTTGATTTGCATGTACATTTTTTTAGATTCTGCACGTTTTAGTCCGACAAATGAAGTGTTGTTACTGATATTAAAGTGTTCGACATATATACATAGTTTGCTACATTCGATACTCGTTATTTACCACCATTCACTGCGAAGAGAAAACCGTAATAATTCCATTGAGTTTCATTGCTTAAACCTTAATTGTTAAAATCACATATTTCACTGCAGTTTTGTAATAACACCATTCTCATTAGACACTTTGTGTGAATGAATGCAATTTAATCGGATGTTACTTTTGCTGGAATGGTCTCCAATAGAAGGCCCCGGATCAACTGGATAGAATTGAACTACGATTCTTTTTGGATATGATTCTTTCTCTCTGTTGATGATAGGAACGCAATAACTGTGTTCTTCCCTGAGTCGTGAAAAACTATGAAAAAGACTGCAATTATGGGTTCTTCTTCTTTTTGTTAATCGAACCATGAAAAAAAAAACAGATTATGATACAGAACTTTGCTGATGGAGAACTGGTATTGAACCCAAAATTCAATGAACAAGAGTGTTAGTGGAATCTCCTTTAGTATTCATTATGTTGTTAGATAGAAAACAAACATTAGCATAGTTTAGTTATACATGCGAACGGCTTTCAAGAGCTAGAAGAAAACTCGTCATTTTCAATGAAACTTTGAAAGCCTGAAATATTCACATCGTTTTTTGTTACTCTATTAAAAGCCAAATACGGGGTTGTTTGCCCTGGTTGCACTACATAAACACTTTCCATGAACCTATTGTTTTATCCTAAACAATTAACCGAAATTGAATGATAACTGAATGTTTCAATGGGAGAAGTGGTCGGAAGTTAACCTATTGATAGAAAGCGTTATAAATATCAACTAAAACTATCTATGCCAAATTAATCTCAGATTTGTCATTGAAACACCACCTCGCGCTCCGGTAACCTACTGATTGTTGCAGTTCGCGCGCCTCACTGTTTCATTGGGCTTATGAGTACTGTACCGTTCTCACTGCTTTGATGATGATGCTGAATTGTTCGCAATCTACGCTATACTAAAAGTCAATTATCATAGCATTCTAATGAGGCATCGTGCACTTTGTGATTGCACGTTTTTGAGTTTTGATGTGGTGAACATATTACACATGGCTGTGCAGTGAACTAACATTATAACTATAAATTATCTGAACCAAAAGCGATGTAATTCTAAAGCAAACGATCAATAAACTAGCACACCCGTTACGTTTTCTAATGTAAATGTATTTGACTACTTTTGATGGAAACTAAGAGGCTAATTCTCTAAATGTCCCAAAGTCCCAATGTCCCATTACAATGTCTCGACGTCCCATTTCAATGTCCAAATGTTTCAATGTCTCGTTCCATAGCTCCAATGTCTTATTCCAATGTCCGTTTCCAAAATTGCTGTACATTAAAAATTGAAAATTGCTACCTGTACATCACAGTCTTCATCTGCCAATCTTGATAGAAAACAAAGGCCTGTTGGTCTCGGTGCATCAATGGGACACCAATCCAAAATGACTTTTGCCTAACGGTCATGGTCCATTCTCGAGACATGCCTTGCCCAGGACCATTTTCTCTGCACAGATTTTCTCTGCGAAATAAGCACTCAGAATCTCATTGCAGACGTATTGTACAGAAACAAATGCCTACGTTTTACGTTTAACTGGGAACAGAATTGAACCTGTTATCAAAATGAATAGTCTTTATACCTCTGGTAAATGCTGCACACATTCTATATAGAGAAACAACACTAGCAATTTATAATTATCCGCCCGATTCTTCACTTCATATAAAGTCAAAAAATTGATTCATAGTTGGGTAGTTTCACACCGTTTTCAGTAAAGTTTCGTAATTTTATCGACACTCGAATTCACGTATGTGAGTTCGTGTATCATATACGTGCGCGCGGGCGGGCCGCATTTTTGAGAAAACGAGACGAAACATTAAAACCTAAAGGATTATTCGTGATTTTCTAGCGTTTACAAGGTGGAGTTGTCACCTCTAGATTGATAAAACGGATAAGACGGATAAAAGAGATGAAAAAGCGTTCCCTTTTAGCATGTTATACTGGAATTCAATGGTACTTTCCACATTACTATACAGTATGTTTTATCGCAATGGGTCAATCATTCATATGTCCAACATAGCAGTTCTGGACACTAAACACGAAATAATGCGAGGTAAGGTGTTTTTTCAACACTCATAGATTGCTGTGTGTGGTAATTTCTGCTTCAAACTGTTGCAGGCTGTACAAATTAGTTTCAGTGCTTAAGTTCAGTAACGTTCGTTTTGTTGAACGCTCAATGTGAAAACGGTGAAGGTTAGTTGGCTTAGCAGTGAAACCAATGGGTAGAAAGTTTTCTTTATTTTCTACTCGATACCGATATTATTTGTTTTGTTTTTGACAGGAATGAACTACTGCAGTTACTTGGTTCAACGAAGACATTGAACAGAAAATGCATTAATAATAAATATTTCTGTTGTTTAGTGCGAGAAACTTTGCTACACACCTTCTATCTAGGTTGACTAACACAAACCTACTCAATCGGTACAGTTAGAATTGGAGTGGAATGACTGCCTATCATGTACATGTTCCATATATGTAAGGGACATGCAACATTTGGTTGCCGTTATGTAACAAGCGGTCACAGAAATCACATTTGACGTATTCGGGGTGTATATAGTTCGATCGAGAAAATTCCTTAACGATTTTATTCACACTAACATTTCACCGGAATCAAACTATAAACAAGAGCATTTAATTCCTAATGAAACCAATAAAAACGTTTTTTTTGTCAAAGTCCATTATGTGTTCCAGATTTTTCTTCCTGCAATATTTTGTCAATTTGTTTTCCATCAAAAAGATTACGCGAACCCAAGTAAAAAAACTGAGAAGTTGATATTTTACTTCTCAAGTTCTCAGTTTTGTTTAAACTTATTTTGAATTTCAAGGCGCAAAGTAGAACAGTTCAAACGAACCAATCTTCACTGCTAAATACAGTATTCTGGCGGTAATAGACTAACTAAGTTGGAATGACTGATTGATTGAAAACCAAATCTTTGAAAAATAAAATACGTTTAAGAAGGATAAGTCAATAAAGATGTAATCATAGAAGAAAATGATGAATGAGAAGAACTATTATCTTTCTTATTTGGCGAGTAATGGGCGCACAGTGTGAAAAATCAAACCTAAACCGCCTAAACGCGAATGAGCTACTTGAGTGTCATTCGAATGTTGCGAGAGTTATTAAAGGTGGATCACGCACTTTTTTTTGCCTTCAATTTCCTTTAAACTTTGGCCATGCATGCTGCCTACTAAGACAACCTGCTACATACAGACGGATAGCGAAATTATTGATTTATTGATTTTTGGCAAACAATAATATGGAAAAACGATGACGTCATCGTTTTCATAGAGAGCGATTGGCTGAATGAAACTCGACATAACTTTGTCAACATAAATGAACGGCAATGATAAACAACATGTTATGACGAAAAACCTACAGTACCATTTATCGATTAGTGGCGAGAGTTTGAAAAAAATTTAGAACTCAAAACAAGGAAATCGGCCTGTTGCAACTTTCAGAAAAAGTTGTCAATTGGTAGAATGATCCACTTGGTAAGCTGAGTTCAAAACTAGGTGCAAAGTTTGCGAGCCTACATCGGTTGATTTTTTATTCGCGTTTTTACACTTTTTCATAGAACACCGGAAGGAAAAGAGAAGTGATGTTAGAACTCACAGTATGAGTTTATCTACTTGAGCCAATACTTTTAGTAATTATCACTCAAAAATAATATCGATGCGTTTTTGACTCATGACCTCGCCTATGTAAGGTCAAAAATTCAAACTTTTCCAAAACTGATGTACTTCAGAGCAAATGAGGACGCGCAGTGGTGATGAACTTTCCTGCAAAAATTATGAAAAAATATTTATCCCCTTTTTTTTTACCCTTTTTTTCAACCCAGCTTGACCCATCACATTCATGTCAATGTTTCAACCTTTTTGAAAGTAATTTGGAAAGCTCACAACAAGCACTAACCCCTGCGAAACTTGAAAAGATGTTTTCCGCGTTGAAAATTGACTATTTTAGTCGAAGTTAGGTTATGGAATAGCTTTCACCATTTTCGCGCGTCTCGATGTGGCAGGCCTTGTACATAAGCTGTGAAGTGGATACGCTGTGATTCAGTGAAGGAAAAATTGTCACTAATAGATAGACTTTAGATATTAGAGGTATTCAAGTTCACTTAGTTGACAGTAACTCCAAATGTTTCAAAACTAATACAAATAAAAGTTTGAGTTTGGTCATTTCGAAACAATCGTGTTGGAAGGTCATGAACTTTTTCCCGCTTCGAAGCTGGCAAGATAAATGAAAGAAAAGAGAGTGAGAGAAGAAGAGAAACGAAGTAGCGAAATAATGTTTGCAGATCATGGACTTTTTCACGGTTTGAAATAGGTGAAGGAAAGGAATCAAAGGAAAGGGAGAGTACTCTGAAGTTCTCCACCAAGTTGTTTCACTAGATTCTCCCAAAATCAACTTGTAAAACAAGGTTCCGCCAAATTTTCCAACTTGTAAAACAAGGTCTTACGGTAGACAAACGCAAAACTGCGGATATTGCGTACGCTAAATGCGTCGGGTTACGGTATATTTTCAAACTCGATATTTTCTATTTTTTCTTTATTTTTGTATTATTTTTCGTTTTTACGTTATTTGCGGACGTTTTTGGTTTCATCTGTCGTGAATAACTGTTTGCTCATCTCTGTTAGTGTGCGCGTGAGGTATACATCCCAAAAAAGCAAATTAAGTGGCCGCATAGGCTAGATTTCAAAAAATTGGTTATGATAGTGTGTTTCATTGTTTTTAGTTCGCATTGCATTTTAAATATGTTTATTTTGTGTTTTCCGGTAACTTTAACTTAACTTTTAACGTTTGGTGAAATTTTCGATTTATCTGGTTCGGAGAGTTCGGACATTTCACATTTGTAATTCACAAGTCACCAGTTCCATAATTTCATTCCTTATTCCATTCACTAGTAAAATTGTCCGAGTTTCCAAAAAAAATTCCGAAAACGGACTACTTTTTTCATCGAAAACGACAAAATTGGTCCAGTTTTGATGAAAATCGGGTTCATTTTTATGGGACAGTCGAATCATACTGGTGCATGCTTATTTTTCGAAGTTGGGCAACTTTTCACTTCTTTCCAGGTTTCTCGTGAATAGGATCTTGTTTGGATCATAGATGCACTACAAGATGATTGGGAAAGTCGCCCTAGTATCAAGGTATATTGAGTTTCGTAATACAATAAATTAATCGAATACAAACAAGGTCTTGTTTTTGTTTTTATGTTTCTTATAAATAGGCGGCAAAAGGCAGATTTATTGTGCGAATCGCTGTGTTATTTGTCCTTTGCTGAACATTCAGCAAAACGAAAGGCTAGTTTAGTAAACATATCAGTAACACTGTCAGCTATATTAATAAACCAGTAAGGTCCGACTATTCCACGAAAAGTAGTCAGTTTTTAGATTGAAACACGTGAAAATTTACGATTTTGCATCAAAACAGACAAATCTCCTTGTTTTTGGCGTAAAAGTAGCAATCTTTTCAATAGTTTGTAGCTTATAGCTCATAATTAATTATTTACAGATGATCGTCTTCGCGGGTGCTGTGTCATGTGAAGGAATCACGTTTGTGCCCTGACATGTTCGTTCCGTGAGTTGTTATTTCACGCTTACGTTATTTTTCATATCACTCCCACCTAGATGTAATGTAATGAAAAACAAAATTGAAAATAGCGGTTGTTTCCGTTCCGTTTATTTCCACTTTTCTTCAAACTATGCTCATACCCGGTAAAGTTGTTCGAATAGGCAGAAAAATAGAGAATTGGACTCCTTTTTGGCCGGAAACGTTAAAATTTCCTTATTTTCGAGATACAAAATCGTTAAATTTCACGTATGACGTGTTTGAAGCTAAAAACGGACTACTTTTGGTCCAATAGTCAGACCTTGCCGGTATATGACAATGCTGAGGGCTACTAAAATCCCAGACGTAGCGCGTACATGAATAACGTCCGAATAGGCAAGGTGGTGCTCGTTTTTTGGTTACGATACGTGAATTGACGATCTTTTTCACTATATAAATCCAATCGCGCGGAGCGTCTACGTGAGCTGTCTTTGGTTTGGCCATAGGACTCGCGGGCTGCCACTAATTGACAAAAACTTCAAATATACTATTGTTTGAGAACTAAAAGGCGAGTGTTAGAGAAGCACGAAAGATTGTTCGAGAATTTGAGCCGTTTTCATCGGAATGACCGAATTATAGTTTTGTATCGTTCATTAAAAGTCAGTATTGTCACATTGTCAGTAATCAGTATGATGTCAATTATATATTGGAATTAGATATGTTTAGTGACACTCAAACAAAGATGATGTGTTTCAGAGAGACTTGTACCGATCAATGGCAAATGTCTCAAACCCTGCTCAGACAGAACCTGGGGCAGTTAGAGGGGTACTTAAGGGGGCGTGGCCTATCGAATTTCGACATGAAAGTCAGTTTGGCGAAAAAGAGGCAGTTGAACGGGGCCACATAATCTGGCACTTACAGGGGTACACAAAATGGGACTTAGAGGGGTAGGGCGGGCGCGGGCGTAATGTCTACCATAGCAAAGCAATTACCAGCGTGGCAATCATGTGCAACAGTTAGTGAGTTTCGTCCCGCACATGTGTGGCGAGTTCGAGTCCGCTCGGCGCCGAAAGTTTTGCATTTAACTCATACATAGAAAATCTGGCAGTTAGAGGGGTAGGTAAATGGGAGTTCGTTACCGCAACGCGCTGGACCTAATTTCCCACGGCTAAGTCCCAGATTTTCGACGGCCAACTCCCACGACTTTTGTCATAGTGAGGAATATCGCTCTGCCAGAAGCAGCTCACATTGAAGATTAGATAGTGGTGAGTCTTAGTTAGTTTCATAATCCTGCCTGGTTTTTTCAATGGTTCCAACGATTAGCAAATAAATTATTTGAATTTGAATAGATATTAAATTTGTTACATAAACTCTTCACAAGTTCAGGTATTTTTTAGTGTTTTGGTGACCCACAGAGTGAGATTGATTTCTAAGTCGTGTGCAGCCACCAGCCAGCTTATAGAAACAACTTATTTCTAGCCGGAAACGTTCCGACATCTTTCACTACAAATTAATGCATTTTTATGTATTAAATTAGAAAAGAAGTTATCATACCCCAGTAAGGTAGTCCGATTAGCCAGAAAACTCGAAAAACGCGCTATATTCTCACCGAAAACAAGAAACTTTACCTGTTTCTGATGCAAAATCATTAATATGCTTATATTCATGTGTTGCAATCTAAAAACGGACTCATTCTTGTAGGTTAGTCAGACCTTCCTTACTGGATACTGGTGACTTGGGCATGGAAGTATAGTCTGTTTCACCAATTGATGTACTCCTACAGTAATCCGTCAACAATTCAAGGGGGTGTTTTCTAATGAAAAAGTCATTACTTTGGTACTTTGATTTCAAGTTTTCAGAGTTAGTAGTAGTAAACAAGTAGAAAACACTATGAACATTTTGAGGCGTTCTGAATACGCTAATATAGTGAACTTTAACCTGGAAGTGTTAGCAGATTACTGTAGAGGGTTATAAGTGGGTGGAACAAACTATAATATCTGTAAAGTATTCAGACCCTACTGGTGTAAGCTCTCTTATTCATGATCGATATGCAAATGCAAGGATATTGTAAGAAGCAGTATTGGTATTTGCGTGATCTACCGCTCCTTTTTCTCGCTTTAGTCAAAGTCAATTTGGTTTACAGGCCTACCTTCTGGGAGTCAAGAGCTCAGATGACAAAAAGACAACATCCAGCTCGGTTTCGCTAGGTGAGTACTACATACTATTACTTTGTTATATTCTTTGCGCGCAGTTACCTGCAACAGATTGTAAATTGGTTCATGAGTTGTTGCGATTATGTTTCATTCACGACGCATACAACAATCCAAGAATTCGTCTTCTTGTAGCTTCCAACCTTTTCAAACTCATGTGACCGATTCATTAGTCTTATAAGCCTAATTTCGACTTATTACGGTGAAGTAAGGGAAGTATACTAATTATATAGTTTCCATGTTATTAAAACCACCTATAAACCCATCCATTTATTCATATTCACCATTCACGATTCACGTGATTACTGTACAGAGTGTTTTCTTCTTTTTGTTCTGTCAAATCATAGGGGGGGGGGGATTGAGCAATTGAGAGCACTGCATTATTTCGTACCTAATTTTTAGAATAGTTTTGTAATGAATCAGCGACTTGACGTCATTTCGGCGACGAAATGAGCTAATGACCACATGACCTGCGACTGCGAACGAAGTTGTTGTGACGTTTTGTAGTTTGTCTCTCCCGTAAGCATCCGTTCTGGCCTGCCTAATCAGTTTGACTATTGAAACAAAAAATCTTATGTATGCTGAAATCCCAAGGTGTATCAGTTAGGTGCACTGTCATTTTTACTTGTCTACTTTCACATTATAGTCATACACCAGTAAGGTCTGACTAAGCGACAAGAAGTAGTCCGTTTTAGATGTGAACACACGGAAATTTATGATTTTTCAATCAAAAGTAGACCGATTTTCTCATTTTCGGCGAAAAACTAGTCCGTTTTTCGAACTTTTCTGACTACTCGGACAACCTCGCTGGTGTATGATTATAGTGCCTCTGTAGAGTCTGTAGCATGCGTAAAAATTACATGAACTAGCAGTTGTTAATAAAGATTATTTTTCAGCTGCGAGTTCCGACGTCGGCGGTTGAAGAACATTCAATGGAACGGAGCGAATGCAGCAATGGTCTATTTCGGTTTTGCACAGATGACAGTTCAGTCGCTCCAGCTCATCAACATTAATCCGGTAATTCCGACCTATTCGAGATTCTTGACTTAGTTGTATACATTTTTACCTAGATTCATGGTTGCTCGATTGTTTTCTTTATGTAATTTTCCTAAATATCAAGTTTTATTTTTGTGGGTAACAATTATTTCAAGTTTTATGATGAGTATTTCAAGTTTTTATGTAGTATAGGATGAAAACAGCTTGATTCATTTTCGGCTGATTGTCACCTGTTCTTTTGGTGTTATTTATCCTGCTTAACGTTGTTACTGGTTTGTAGACCTACCAAAATTTCATTTTACATGCTTGTTTGATAGTTTTCCGTTTATTTTATGTCAAATTGTCGCAATTGAATAAATATGTAATTATCAAATTGTATCCTGTTGTTTCGGAATATTAGTAAAAACCAATAGAGTATAGAAAAAAAAATGAAAATATAGTGTTTAAGTGTCAGCTGGGTTTAATGAAGCGCCAGTCTGCCCTGACCCGTTTGCCCGGCTACCGTAACCCCGCGCCCAAGTTGTAAAACAAGCTTCAAAAACCGAGCTTGATATCCACTAGTGACCGAGCTTGTAAAAAGAATCTAGTGAAACAACTTGGATTTTAACTTCAGAGAAAGAGAGAGAAAGGGAGAGAGAGAGAGAGAGGGGGGGGGGGAGAGAGAGAGAGAAAGAGAGAGAGAGAGAGAGAGAGAGAGAGAGAGAGACAAGAGCAACGTAAGTGACTCTGAAAAACCGCTGCAACTTAAAATACCGGACTCGCCAATTTTGCAACTTAAAATACCGGGGTCAGTCAGATGTCGCCTGTACTTTTTGAAATTCATAAGGAGATGCAGGCTAATTCGACACCAGTATTTAAGCCTGCATCTTCTCCGGTATTTTAAGCTGCCAGCGTTTTCACAGGAAAAGACAACTCGCGTGTGACAGAACAATTTATTTCGGTCATTTGAATTCTCAATTGTGACAGTTATAAACCACACGTCAATGATACACACACATTACTTAAACAGAACAGAGAATGAGTCTCCGTGGAAGTCTTTCTTGAGACTAGAACAACTAGCAAGACTAGAACAGACTGGATCAATCATATGAATAATGAATCGTTATTATTACTAACTTCAAAAACGTTAACGTTAACATGAGGATAACTCAGAACATGGGTGCGAATTGCTCCCCACAAATAGCTGATCTCACGTTATCATTCATGGAGTACAAATTCATGAAGTCAACTATTTCTTCTGTAGGAAATTTTGTAGCTAGAAAATATAATAAATATAGATGATGTTTTGCATATATCTCATCACTGTGAAGATTTCAAAACAAATATTCCTCTTATTTATGACCCCACACTCAACTTGGAACCTACTGCAGATATCAAGCTCGAATGTGATTTTCTAGACTTGGATATACGGTTACACCAAAATCGTATTCTCACCTCACTTTTCAATAAAACTGATTTATACAAGTTCAAAGTACTTCGTTACCCTAATTTCCATTCCAATATTGACACAAAGTCTGGTTTGAATACTATATCTGGAGAAATAATTCGTTTTTCTAGAACTTGTTGTTTGCATACTGACTTCGAGGACAGAACTGTCCAACTAGTTAGTTTCTATAAAATCAACTCTTGGCCACTAACAATGTTAGTTAATCAAATATTTAGAGTTCTACAAAATAATCCACTCATTAAACGAAAATATGGACTAGTAATGACCTTTTCCTCTAGTCTATTAAATAAAATGAGAGATGTCTAATATTGATTGACACATATCTGTACCCATTGGGCACGTCCTATCCGACCACTCATTGTCACTTTCCATCTAAATAATATTTGGTAGCTGGTTGTATTCTGGACTATTTAAGTTCTCTCTAAAATCTCTTTGCTCTCTTCTAAATTTCTTAAAATAGTTTCACTAGGTTAACTGAGAACAGGTCATCTACTGATGAGGGCTCCCTGTTTGACATATGGATTGATAATTGCCCGAAATGTCGAGGTAACTAAAGATTGTAATAGGCAATCTAGGAATTTGCATAGTGCAAATAAATTTCTTTCTTTTCTCTCTTCTCGCTCTTCTTTCTCCTCTATCCTATTTGTATCTAGTTGCATCATGGACTCTGTAGCCGATAAATACAATAGGTTTGAATCCCGTAAAGTTTTAGATTACAAAACTTGACATTGTTTGATTTTATTTAAATAATTCTATTGAACTAATGAAACTCAATGGCTGGTTGTGTTACAGTATTTTACTGTACTTACAGTAAAATACAGCATGGTGGAAATACAAATCGATTTTTGGCGTTTCGACTAAAAAATACAGTATTTTTCCGAACCGTTCGGTTCCTGAACTGTTTCGACCAAACGCGATTTCGTAAAGTACAGGACATGTTCGGGGAAGCCGCCCGGAAGTTTTTCTGGCATGTTGCCAAGGTCTCAGTGAGAATGGCAAAAACTATATTTCGTCTACCAATACTGTGTTCGAATCACAGTTCATATTTCAGATAGATTGCGGTTCTTATTTCTCAACTGTCGGAAGTTTTGAATACGACTTCTCACTGGTTTTTTGCCATTGCCTGAAACAAGAACTATCAATTATTGATGAAAACTGCACCTACATAGTGTTGATGCAACATTGGCGCGCTGGTCTTAACTGGGATAAGAATGAAAAGATGAGTATCACAAAACAAGAATTTATACTAAATTCTGTCTTCATCGAACTCTTGTACGCGAGACAGAGCAAGATAGTCGATATTCCTAATCGAGTGTATTTTGCTCAAAAACTCGAAACTCGAAATTTCCAACTCGTAAAATGAAAGATCTTGAAGGTAAAGATATTAAAAATTAAAATTTTTGGTTTCAACTCGAAATTTAGAACTTTTCACCCAAATAACATTGGAAAAAAGGTGACTTAATGGTTAAAGCAGGACGATTATGTGGACCAATCCCGTGTCAAAGGTTCTTTAAACTGCAATTGAAAAACGTATTGCAGTTTAAAGAGCAGAAGCGTTGGGATTGGACCACATAATCGTCCTTCTTCAATTGAAAAATGGTCAAATGGTCAGTTGTAACCCGGTGAACGGTTAACTGGTAGGGTTGACAAAATTCACGGTTCCATTTGGAATGGCCGGAAATTAGTGAAAAAGGTAGAAGTAGTCTGTTTGCCTACAATACTATTCACGTCTAAGAGGAAACTGTGGAACATCGATCAAGTATATAGTTCACACCATTCCTACTGAGACTCCTACAGTAATCTTACAAGCCTTTCGGAGGCTGTTTGGAGGCTGAAAACTTAATTTATCAAAAATCCTCTCGTACATTCATTGTACCTGAGGACAAAAATGGGTTACAAAAATCCTGTACCTTTACGATTACAACTACGTCAGGAAGACGACTTACAAGTTTCGAAATCCTACTGTAGGAGTCTCAGTAGGAATGAAAAAGACTATACCTGGCGGCTGTAGCAATGCCTCCAATCTCACGAGAAGTTCGTATGAGTTTCTCATAAGATACCTTATGATCTACTCGTGAACTCTCAAGGTTGTAGCACAGCAATCAATAGAATCGCATGAGAAACTCATGCGAATAGCTCATGAGGTATCTCATGATATTTTTGCGCGATTTCTAGGCCGCCTGAACAATTTCTCACAAACATTTGCTCACAAACAAACAAAAACCTTCTGCGATTCGATTGGCAGGCTATAAAAGCGAGATAGCATGGAGGTCAAAACCGCAGACAGTCCTTGACAGTCTGCATCTCTCTGACCTGCACACTCTTTCGTCGAAATCGCTACAAAAGTAACTGGTGAATTGACTGGGAACTGTCTGAATTATGGCCCTCCATAACAGATCTACAAAAACACGAAAACTCTGCCGGCGTAAATAACGAAAAAAAGTCATATTTCATCGTTAAAATTCATATCCAACCACGCAAAACCATGGTATACTTTTAGTCAATTACACAGTCACGTGACTTGTTAAACACATCACAGCTCAGAAACGTGCAATTACAAAGTGCACGATTTCAGAATGCTAACTTTACGTGATCATTTATTGTACTTCTAGTGTAAGTTGGAGATTCAAACTTTTCCGATCTTAACACATTTCTTTCTTACTATTTCATACGAAAAATTCGATTAGTACAATTTATTCGATGTATTCAGCGATTTTCAAAACAAGAAATTGTACGAAAAAATCAACGCTAGCTGAGCGAGTGACTTTGTGGTTTGCTGCTTTCGAGGGGAGTTCGAAAGCTTACGGAATGTATGGAAAACGGGCCAATTCTACAACTAACCGGGGTTTTAGGTAACCTAACCCGTTTTTGGTAACCTTTTTCAGGTTACCTTGGTAGGTAACCTGAAAGTAACCTGAAACTAAAATCCGGTTACCGTTCCAACTAACGGTAAAAACCACATTTTGCGTTAGAAAAACAAGTCATCGGGTTTTTAATTAGGTTACCAATCGGATACCTAGTGAGTTAACCTGAAAAAAGGTTACCAAAAAAGGGTTAGATTACCTAAAAACCCGGTTAGATATAGCATTCACCTGGAAAACGTATCAGCGTAGACGTTCAGCGCTGTCGAGTGTTTCAAGCATTCTTTATAACCGGCAGTCTAATGTTAGTGCAGTGTTCCCTTTTCATTTGATTAATTACTAAATTGAAATTAAAAATAGCGTTAAAAAAATGTTTCGACGTGAAAACACATTAAAAGGCTCAATTTATGTACAAACTTTTTTGTTCAGTAAAACTACATAATACAACGGAAAAGTAGTCTTGCTTCTCTATAACATGGTTTCACCACTCTTAGTAGAAACTTTAATTGCAAATTTATTTTGTTCTAGTAACATTGACTCATGATTAAACGGGAGTTTGATTCGTTTTTGACGAATGTCCGGAAACACAGCAAAAACCAACCAAACCTCAGCTCAGTCGCACAAGTCTGCTCTGGCGCGAATACCGTACTTGGCATCCCGCCCTTTAAGGTTGAGCAGCATAGCGTCTTTTTTAATAAATCGACTTCTTTTATTAAATTGAATTGACTGGTTTCTCTCAATCAATGATAGCGTCATGAGATTAACCATATATAGTCTCTGTTCTCATAGCTTGAGGTAATACGTACTCCTCAGATGTTCAGTACAAACTTACATAACATCGACCGAGTTTTGAAATTTTCTTTTCAATTCTTTTATATATGAATACTTTATTCCGTGGCTTTTGTGTTCCGGAATGCGCTTAGAGATGTTGTTCATATTATGTTCATCATCATTCAACTACTAGAAACTACAAGTAGTGATATGGTCATGATTACGTAGAACTTTACAAACGTGTGCTCTTGATCTTTGATTTCCGATGTGTTTTTACACTTATTTTCATAAGACTATATGCATTTGATTGAATATATATATATATAAACTTACAGTTAGGATAGTGTGATTGAGCCGCGAAGAGTGTGTTCGGATTGTTCGGAAGTTATGATCTGTTGATTGGAGTGATCAAAGCCCAGTGGAAAGGACGTAGAAATGCGGTGAGTTTTAATTTTAATTTATGTTACTTGGGTGCACAAGCTTAAAGTTTTCGTCAGGCAAGTATTGTGGAGAATATAATTCATTATAGTTTGTTATGTTAACGTTCTTTTCTCACTTTTTTTACATAGGCAAGGATGAAACGAATGGGATTATCACAGACATATGTATATCAGGGCTATGAAATTTCGCAGTGTGCTAACACGTCAGCTCAGCTTATCAATGAAAACGGTGGGAAATATAGTTGCTGGCAATACCGCGGGTTGCTCATCCACATTCCCCATTTAGTAGATTGCATAATAGTTGCTGAGACTGTATTGATTTGTTGATTATGAGCGGGTAGAAATCACACTTTTTTTGGTGTCAAAATGTCAAACACATGTAGCGTTGTCGCACATAAAAGAGGCCAATAGCAAAGGGGACGAGGTTGGACAAAATAATTAAGGGTAAAATCATAATTATGACTACAATCACTAGTAGTACCATCTAAGCGGTTTTAGTTGGCAATGTGAGCCGCAGAACCAAGATATGTCTCATTTTAGAAGATATATTTGACACACCGTCGTCCCCTTTAACCCTTGTCCCCTTTGCTATTTTCCCATAAAAGATGTGAATATTTTACAAAACATTACCCGTATTTCGATCCAACGACGTGACATTTTTGTAGATCCATAAAGAATAATGAAATTTCCATGATTAAGAAAAGTTGTAAAACGGGCTACTTTCTCGGCCAACACTAGAATATTTGTGTCCATCTTTGATACAAAATCATTTGTTTTCAAATGTTTACATCTAAAAATGAAGTCCTTTTTGTCGAATCACCAGACCGTGTTTAGGGGTATCTCCCGGAAGTTAGTTGTATGTTTCATTGATTGTATAAGTATATATAGCAGATATACCCGAATGGAGTTAACACAGAATAGCGACAGACACAGAATACAAAAACAGATAGTGTTACAAAAAGTGTTTCGCGGTCCTCCGAAGTCATTGTTGAGTTGTATGTTTCATCCATTGTATAAATATATATCTTGCAGACCGTGCAACTTCTTCTATGCGGTGAGCGGAGAGGAGGCGGAACGTCTTCTCAGAGAATACGGAAGTGACGGGGAATTTCTCGCCAGACCCAGCGAGTCGCAGCCGAACAACTTCACACTTTCTATCATGTGAGTAGATAAAGTAAACCTTCATTCATATACCAGTAAGATCCGACGGCCAATAGCGAAGGGGACTAGGCTTGACAAAATAATAAGGGTAAAACCATAATTATCAGTACTGAGATAACTACAATCACTAGTAGTAACATATAAACGGTCTTAGTTAGCAATGTAAGCAGCAGAATCAAGTTATGTCTCGTTTTACCAGATATTTTTTGTCACGCCCTCGTCCCCTCTACCCCTCGTCCCCTTTGCTATTTCTCAGATGCGACTATTCATCTATTCAACAAAAACATTAAAACTTAAATGATTCTGCATGAAAATAGACAAATCTTCCATTTTTTTGTAGACAGTTTTCAAATGATTTTTTGTTTATTTTAGTCGCGGCAGCTCGATCACGCACGTGAAGATCCAAAACAACGGGGACTACTTGGATTTGTTCGGCGGAGAGTCTTTCGCTTCTCTTTCTGAGTTGGTTCAGCACTACATCGACAACCCGGAGCAGTTGCAGGAGAAGAATGGAAGTACTATAATTATGAAGTGCGTTGTAGATGGTTTGTACGTTTCAGATGACAGTTACGATGTAACACGCGGTTCTCGCATCGAAACACGTCAAATTTTCTCGAAGATGTACAACAGCACAAGTTTACTGGGGTATGGGGAATCATTATACTACAATGTTTTAATTTGGTTCAAAAAGCACATGAAGCAGGAAGTGGAGAGAACTTCATGTGATACATCAGTTCATGTATCTACTATGGGTCGAGTACATGAATGTGTTGAATAAATATTGAGTATTAATGTAGTAAATGTAATGTCTATAATGCATTTTATAGTAGTACTATTACAGACGTCCCATCTCCATTCCGCTACAAGAGCCTGCCGCAAAAGAGGCGCGAGCCCCCGCCGCCCAACGCTGGTTTCACTCGAATATCACTGGGGCTGAGGCAGTTAAACTACTCGAGAAGGAGAAACAGTGGACTTTTCTTGTCAGGTAAGGCAAATGGCTGTTTTTTGGGGGAAATTTGGATGGAATTGGTATAAATTGTGTTTTTCAAGCTTAAATTTGGATGAGTTCGAGTGATTTTGGAGCAAATTTGAGTCAAACTACTCGAGAAAGAGAAACAGTGGACTGTTCTTGTCAGGTAAGGAGAGTGGGATTTTTCTCCGGTCAAATTTGGATGAATAGCTGTTTCGGGGTTCGGTAAAAGTTGTGTCTTTTTGATCGCTCAAATTTGGATGAGTTCGAGTGATTTTGGAGCAAATTTGAGTCAAACTCTAGTCAAACGGTAAACACGTAAACAGTGGACTTTTCTTGTCAGGTAAGGAAATTTGACTGTTTCGGGCCGAATGTGAATGGATGTGGGCTGTTTGGGAGCAATTTATGACAGTTTGAGATTTTTTTCATTATTTTGAGAAGTAAACAATTTGTATATGAATTTTTCCGTCTTTGCCAGGGAAAGTCAGCGTGCGCCGGGATCCTATGCGATAACAGTGAAAACGACGGACGACAATGTCGTACACATTCTCATTCACAAAAACTCGCAGGTGAGCAGCCAAACATGGCTAAAAAGGCGGAAATTTTCCGGAAATAGTTTTATTCTATACCAAATTCCGGAAAATGTAGCGATTTGTAAGCTCTATAGGTGTTTTTCATGAAGCTGATCCCTCTCTCAAGAAGAATCAAGAGTAGTCGGGCGATACTCATGCATTCAAACATTAGTAAGATTTTACATACTTACAAATTTCTTAACTTCACATAAAAAGACAATTTCACACAGAAAAATACGCAATTTTCTGAACTCTGCGCCTACTCTGATAATATACAACCTTTTCCCACTTATTCCGTTGGCAATGTCGTGTAGAACATACGTAAAATACCCCCTTATTTTGATGTTGACTGATGCTCACATTTGCCCGATTTTGACCGGTGCATGCTCACTTTTGGGGTAATGTCACAGATTCTTGGTAAAATTGAAAAAAACATTCGTGTTTTTAATGACGTATGCTTAATTTTTGCTCATCTCACTTTTTTCGACATGATGTAAACCTTTTTACGTATGATTTGACTGTAGAATAAGTAATTCTTTCTTCCAGACCGGAATGTACCACGTGGGAGGCGGGGATGAATTCGCGTCGGTGACGGAGCTATTGGCCCATTACAACAACAATCCCCTGGTGGCTGAGGGAAGTCATGTGGTACACCTTATTAATGTGAGTTTATTGAGTTTATTCAAACAATAAGTTGAATTGGTTTAAAATATGGTGAATTTGAGAGTCAAATCTTCATTGGTTGCTGAGGGAAGTCATGTGGTACACCTTATTAATGTGAGTTTATTGAGTTTATTCAAACAATAAGTTGAATTGGTTTAAAATATGGTGAATTTGAGAGTCAAATCTTCATTGGTTGCTGAGGGAAGTCATGTGGTACACCTTATTAATGTAAGTTTATTGAGTTTATTTAAACAATAAGTTGAATTGGTTTAAAATATGGTGAATTTGAGAGTCAAATCTTCATTGGTTGCTGAGGGAAGTCATGTGGTACACCTTATTAATGTAAGTTTATTGAGTTTATTTAAACAATAAGTTGAATTGGTTTAAAATATGGTGAATTTGAGAGTCAAATCTTCATTGGTGGCTGAGGGAAGTCATGTGGTACACCTTATTAATGTAAGTTTATTGAGTTTATTTAAACAATAAGTTGAATTGGTTTAAAATATGGTGAATTTGAGAGTCAAATCTTCATTGGTTGCTGAGGGAAGTCATGTGGTACACCTTATTAATGTAAGTTTATTGAGTTTATTTAAACAATAAGTTGAATTGGTTTAAAATATGGTGAATTTGAGAGTCAAATCTTCATTGGTGGCTGAGGGAAGTCATGTGGTACACCTTATTAATGTAAGTTTATTGAGTTTATTTAAACAATAAGTTGAATTGGTTTAAAATATGGTGAATTTGAGAGTCAAATCTTCATTGGTTGCTGAGGGAAGTCATGTGGTACACCTTATTAATGTAAGTTTATTGAGTTTATTTAAACAATAAGTTGAATTGGTTTAAAATATGGTGAATTTGAGAGTCAAATCTTCATTGGTTGCTGAGGGAAGTCATGTGGTACACCTTATTAATGTAAGTTTATTGAGTTTATTTAAACAATAAGTTGAATTGGTTTAAAATATGGTGAATTTGAGAGTCAAATCTTCATTGGTTGCTGAGGGAAGTCATGTGGTACACCTTATTAATGTAAGTTTATTGAGTTTATTTAAACAATAAGTTGAATTGGTTTAAAATATGGTGAATTTGAGAGTCAAATCTTATTGGTTGCTGAGGGAAGTCATGTGGTACACCTTATTAATGTAAGTTTATTGAGTTTATTTAAACAATAAGTTGAATTGGTTTAAAATATGGTGAATTTGAGAGTCAAATCTTCATTGGTTGCTGAGGGAAGTCATGTGGTACACCTTATTAATGTGAGTTCATTTGTTTATAAGTTATTTTGATGTTTGGGAGAAGAATGGAAGCTCTAGTTGACATAGTTACAGTTCAAAATAATGATCTAGAGAAAGACAAACATCGGTGGTATGTTTTGCCTGCATCATATGTGAATAGGTTGAATTTTGTAATCTAGATCTTTACTGGTGATAAGGGAAGTCATGTGGTACACCTTATTATATTATTGTGGGTTTTGGTGCAATTATAGTTATAGACTTTTTATCGTTATTTAGCGGTTTCGCCCATGTATCAAGACAGTTTCGGGTTTTCTAAGAGGGTGGATCCCACTAGTTTTTACGGTCAGAAACAAGGTTGCCCCGCTTTTCAGACCTTTCTGGTTATATCATCTTACACCAAAATATAACTCACCTCCATGTTTCAGTTGATCCCTTCGACTTCTGTGCCCGCGGACGCTATTGATGAGCGAATCCGATTATTGATCGAAACCGAGGTACATTCGAAGAAGAACGGGTTCTGCGAAGAGTTTGAGGTTCGTTTTTCCCATTATGATGATATAAAAGGTGTGTACATGGGTGACCACAAAGTTTCCCGGCTCAATGGTTAGTACGACCTCCCCCCTCTAAAAAATTGCAATTTACCAAAAAACCTGTGTTATGTTGCAAATTTCGTTAAATTCATCGAAAATTGCGAAAATCTGCCGTATTTGGAACTTTTTCTGCCCCATGCAGAGCATTAACGACCCCCCCCCCTGAAAAGTTGCACGGCGTGCAATCTGTGGTGTGTATAAAGATATTGTCCGTAGAGAGTGGGGAGACAAATAATAAAGGGGGCTCTATTATTCACTAACATTCACACATCAGTAAAATGGAACAATTTTAGAGGAAGGGACCTAAAAATGTGAAAATTTACTCGATGTAAACGAAAGGGGAACCCGTTATTTGAATATTTCTGGGTAGGTGCCTGTCGCATCATATTCGTTGCGAACAATAATAATAATAAACGTGTTTGCCTGCCTTGGTTTGATTGAGTTTGATTGTAGCCATATACCAGTAAGGTCCGACTATTCAACAGAAAGTAGTTTGTTTTCAGGTTCAAACACATGAAAGTGGATGATTTTACATGAAAAACAGACAACATGTTCTCTTTTTCTGCAAAAAAGCCTGGTTTTCGATTTTTGTGTCTATTTGGACAACTTGGATGGGGTATGATTTCAGCGCATTCAACAGATGTGAACAGACGTTCACAACTATTGGACGACTCTCTAAATTCTGGGTGACAGAACGAAAATTGGTGTAACTATCTATTTTTGGGTGATCAAAAATGATATTTTTCGTTTAAATTCCTGACAATTACCCAATTTTTGGCGAATTTTTGGGTGATTATCTGAATTTTTGGAGTATTTCATGAATTTTGGGTGCCCAAAATTCAGACGTCGTCTGGGGTTGTATACGTCTGGATGTGAATGTGAGCACGAAAACTGGTAATTTCGCGTTTTAGGGATGATGATTTTTCGTTTGTTCGGCAATGTGGGGTTTGGTTGTCACGTCAATTTGTCTATTTCAGCGTATCCAGCAGACGGACACGCAACTCTTTTCGTGTCGAGACGGAAAAAAGGAACGGAATGTAGACAAGAACCGGTACAAGAACATTGTGCCCTACGATCATACCAGGTTGGTGCATGGTTTTCTCTCTCAAAAATTTGGAAAATCACTCTGCACCGAATAGTTGGTTTATGGATTATTGCCGTTTATACGAGTTGCTCCCTTTTTGGCTGACCCTTTCACTGGTTGTCATGTCAGAGTTTAGTTTGAACAATAAGAAATAAAAAAACAGGTGATTGATTATCGTCTCCAGCCAGAAAGTTGTTTTAATTCATTTCTCTTCTTCAGAGTGATTCTGACGGTACCCGATTTACCGAAGGAGCATCGCGAATCGGATTACATCAATGCCAACTACATACGGGTAAGTTGATTGGTTTGTTTATTTGCATGCAATCATGTGATTTGAAGAGGAGAAATAACAATATAACAGTAGGATACAAAAGACATTCAAATGCGGAAAGAATGGTCGGAAATCGACAAAATATCTTATATTCTCAGAATTAGATTAGAATCAGACTAGTGTGGCGTGACTCTCCGTCGGGAGCATTTTCGGTTTCCCCCTCACGGTTGGGGGAGAGGGGTTGTGAAATATCAGGTATGTTACTTTCACCCTATGTGAAATGTAAATTTGTTCACAATCTTTATAATTATAATGTTACTTTCCTATGGTTGCAGGTTCCCCGCGGCCCGCCCCTTCATTTGCAGTCGGAACGCACGTATATCTCGACGCAGGGATGCCTGCCGCATACGGTATGTTCTTTCTTGTTATATTGATTTATTTGTTTACATACCAGAATGTGAGATACATAGAGAAACGGGGAAAATATAAAAACCAACTGCGTTCGAGTCGAGCAAGACGAAATACGAACCATCCTTTGGAACCTTCCGCTAGAAATTGAGTGAATAGAAACACGCATGAGTTGCATTGGTTTTCGACTCATTCACAGTACCCGTTTCTCGTGCATTTTTCGACGTCGATGTAAAAGTTGAGAGACCCGCGTGAAAAGAGTGACCCAATAAAGTCTATACAAATACTAAACTACAATACAGAGTATTTTACTTATTTATTAAGTATACAATATTTTATCCCTTTTTAAGTCTTGTGATCCCTAGTTGTTAATTATATAATATTTCAGGTGGTGGACTTCTGGCGTATGATTTGGCAGGAGAACACACGTGTCATCATCATGCAGACGAAGGAGGTCGAGAGGGGCAAGGTACGATTATCGATTTTATTTTTATGGTTTTGCACGAAACCACGAAGTCGAAATGGGCTCCAATTAGTGTTCAGTTTTATTCGTGTTTTATCATAACTTTTTCTCCTGTGGCAATCTATCTTCACGGATACGTTTTTATCGGAGATTGCTGGTTAAGACCTGGGCAAAACAATTTTGAACTTTTTTGAACCGAAAACCGAAGTTACACCTTTACACAACAATAAAAGTTGGCCGATCTATACAGAATTCCACGCATCAGTGAGCTTCGCTTGAAATGTGCGGAATTTCATATTTTGCATCAAAATTTCAAAATTAGAATTAGGCCAACTCGCCCAATTTCCGCAAAATGCAGTCCATTTTTGGAGTATAGTTCTCGTCATTTCCAGAGTATGTGCTATCAGTACTGGCCGGAATTGCGTCAGGAACAGACACTTCGGGGATATTATGTCAAAACAGGTTGGCTTTTTAAGCTTTTTACCATACGCCAGTAAAGTCCGACTAAGCAACGGAAAGTAATCCGTTTTGAGATGTAAACGCGTGAAAATTTAGGATTTTCCCAAAAAAGTAGACCGATTTTCATCTTTTCGGCTAAAAAGTAGTCTGTTTTTCGAATTTTCCTGACTATTCGGACAACCTTGCTGGTGTAGGCTTTTTACGCTTTTTCCTGTTGACATAGTGATTAGGATGACTATTTCTTAGACCAAACATTACGTTTTCAAAAGATTTACGTGTTCTGGAAAAGATGAACAACCGCCGACAAAAATAACAGGGTTTTTGAAAGACCTGATCATGGTGAAACATGAAAAACAGCCAGGAAATCGTAAATTTCCGTCAGATTATAGCTGGTTTTGTATGAAATTAGTTAGTTAACAGCTCGCCACCCCTACTTGTTACTAGGATTTGTTCGTGACTTCCCCCTTTATGAAGGGCCTTGGCCCCTTATATGCTGTGTATGCTGTGGACCACAAAATTGAGTCAGATGCTATTTTCAGTGGAACTGAGTGTGGTGAAAGACGATGCGACGGGCGAAGATGTGTACCTGAAACGACGTTTCATGCTATCCAAGGATGGTCAGTTGGCCATACGTAGGCTATTTTACCTATGTCTCCATACACCAGTAAGGTCTGACTAATCGACGAAAAGTAGTCCGTTTTCAGATGTAAACACGTGAAAATTCATGATTTTTCATCGAAAGTAGACCGACTTTCTTTATATTGGCTACGTTTTGTAGTAAAAGTAGTCTGTTTTTCGAATTTTTCTGACTATTCGGACAGCTTGTGTATGGTCATGTCCCTGTATGTCCCTGTGTGTGTATGATGGATGTAATATAGTCTATTCATGATTTGTTTGCAGGCGCCCCTCAACGTGAAGTGTTTCATCTGCAATTTATTGGTTGGCCCGATCACGGCTGTCCCGAACACCCCCAACCTGTACTCAAGTAGGTCAAATATCACTCATTTATCGACTTATCGATTTTTTTTTCAAATTTATTGGTAGAGGTGTTTATTTCATCGTATGCAAATCATTCTGAGCAAATCATTCTCCATAGTCTCAATACTTGCTTTGTGTTGTAATGGAAGTTTGAATAAGATGTTATGTTCTATTTGTCTGTTCAGGTTTATCGAGGCCGTTGGAGATGCGTACCAAAGAGCCCCCGCCAACCAGGGACCAATCGCGGTTCATTGCAGGTCGGTTTCCCGCTAGAATTCCTGCTAATACTGCCATGCATGCATACTAGGGTTCTTAAAGTCGAACTCGAAACTCGATTTTTGCCCAAACTCAAAAACTCGAAATTTTGAACTCGATTAACAACCCTAATGCATACCTGAATAGAGTTGTCCGAATATCAAGAAAAAATCGGAAAACAGGGTACTTTTTGCCAAAAACAACAAAAACGGTCTATGTTTAATGCAAAATCATCAATTTGCATGTGTATATCTAAAACTCGACTCCTTAGTCGGACGGACCCCACTGGTGATTTTTTGCTGTTTCGAATTTGAAGGTCCCAAGTTTACAGGAAATGAGTTTATTGGGCCAATTCTACAACTAACCGGGGTTTTAAGTAACCTAACCCTTTTTTGGTAACCTTTTTTTGAGGTTACCTTGGTAGGTAACCTGGAAGTAACCGAAAACTAAAATCCGGTTACCGTTCAAACTAACGGGAAAAACCATAATTTGCGTTAGAAAAACAGGTAACCGGTTTTTCATTTCAGGTTACTAACCGGTTACCTACTGAGATAACCTGAAAAAGGGTTACCAAAAAAGGGTTAGGTTACCTAAAAACCCGGTTACATATAGAATTCACCAGTTTATTGTCGATTTTCTTGCGCCCCTCATACTAATTCGGCTGGTTATCTTTGGTTCTCTGAAATATAACTGTCTGTCCCGTTTTCAGTGCAGGAATTGGAAGGACGGGAACATTTATCGTCATCGATATTCTTTTGAATGAGATACGCACGAGAGGTGGGTACTTTTCCTATGCCTATCCTACACCGTCAAGGTCATAGTTAGAATATCCCGTCAGAATGTCGTCGACACATAGTCGTTTTGGTCATTTCTGAAACGCACGCCCTTTTTTCAGTAGAAAACACTCTTCGAAACGCAATTAACCAGAGAAACATAACTTTTGTAAGGGTACCATGCCTGTTTTTATGGTTACGCTCGTTCACTCCAGTTGCACTGACATTGAAGTATTTCACCTATGGCCAAGGCTCTCCCATTTATTCTATAAGTCGCGATACCCCCCTCGTTGTTGAGGCGCGACCCGTCCAAAACAGCCTATTTCATCAATTTTCGTTTGTTTGAAATTCATCAGTTTTGTATGAAATCAGCTGCATTTCAACTCACGACCCTACTTTTCTTAGAATTAGTACGCAACCCCCTATCTCATAGGAGAGCTTGACCTTGTATGGTCATAGCGCACCTGAATGTTTTACTGGTTTTCCAGGTCGTTCGTGCCCGATCGACATCCCCTCAACGGTGATGGCAATTCGCCAACAGCGAAGTGGCCTCGTGCAAACGGAGAAGCAGTACGAGTTTCTCTACAAGGCAATCAGCTGCTATATCTCTAGTACTTGTAAGGTGAGTGGGAATCAATGTTTTGTTGCGGTTTTTCCGGTATTCTCGAACTCTTATAGTCTGGTAATGTTTGGGTTACATTTGCTGAAAAAAAATCTGTTTAGCTTGTAAGGTGAGTGGGTTGGTACCACGTGAACCAACCAGTCTGCGGTGAATTCCATATTGAACCGGGCTTTTTGGTTCCGGTTATTTTAGTTACCGGAAGGCGACCTGAAAATCGAATCATTTCTTCGGCCAAGTGTTTCGAGCATCCTATAAGTGTTCTCTTTCCAGTCTCGTCACAGTTCGGCGGAAGACCCTTCTGAGAGTCAGCGACCGCAGCAGCTTCCGCCTCCACCGGTTCCCCGAAGACAGAGGGCCTATGTGGGAGGCGGGGGGACCAATGGGAATGGGACCATACTAAAATAAGGTACCGTTTTTGGATGATATAGGTCAAAGTTTGTAGTTTTGGGTCGAAAAAGACACTAATAAGGTTCTTTTCAGGTAAATATAGGTGTTCATAGTTTTGTGGTTAATTTATGGTAGAAGGGACCACATCAATAATGTCGTTTTTTTGCGTCGAAAAAGACGGTATTCGGACAACTTTACCGGTGTATGCCTGGAAATTAGCGAGGAATGACCGAAAACTGTTCCGTATAACCGGTTTCTTATTAGATACCCGTTCGGTAGTTGTTGTACTAATCCTCAAAAATGGGCGTACCTATTTTCGCTCTTTGGTTGAATGACTTTGCTAACCAAACCTACTGCTCTTGGTGAGGTTTAACATAGTCATTATTAAAGTCAGTATTTGGCGGTTCAAGTATTATAACAGAAACATTTCAGTGCGTTCTTTTCGTCGAGATGTGCGATATCACACGTTGTCTACTAACTCCTTTCAAGAACAGTTTAGTCATTACATTCTAGTAGTGTATGTGTTTTCATTTTTGTATTTGTTTATGTGTCTGAGTGTTTCTCCTCTATGATTCTAGGTTATGCGTTTTTTTAGGTTTCCGATTAGTATAGGCTGATTCATCAAGATTTCTGTGATAGAAGATAGTTCAATTGTGTTCTAGGGTTTTTTTTTCAATTATTAGAACTACCCTGATAGGTTACGATAACCTATCACACACAGTTACATGTGACGGTTCTCTGAAATTTCAAGTTTTCGGTAAAAAGGCGAATTGGCAAAGATTTCGCAGAACGGGGTATTTCTGAATTTTAATGACTATTCGACCAGTTTTGCTGTGGGTTATCGTTTTTGCTACAGTAACTGCCCGCGTGACGTTAGAGCACAGAAATAGTGTGCAGAAGAGGAGGGCACAGATCAGTGGCCAATTCTACAAGTAACCCGATTTTTAGGTAACCCAACGTTTTTTTCAGGTTACCTTGGTAGGTAACCTCTAAGTAACCTTAAACCAAAATCGGGTTACCATCAAAAATAACAGTAAAAACGAGTTTTCAAGCCAAATTCGAGGGTAACCTGTTTTTGGTTTTAGTTTACTTTCAGGTTACCATCGAAGTAGCCTTAAAAAAGGGTTAGGTTACCTAAAAAACGGGTTAGATATAGAATTCACCCAGATCAGTGGGAAGCTCTCACGAGTTTTGTGAATACAGTCACATGTGTTTACTACAGATATTGAGTTATGTGATAGGTTATCTAATGCTAGGTTGTTTCTTTAGTCGACCCATTTTTGTAATTGGTCTTTGTGCGATTGTTTTTCTGTCGGCATATCATTATATGTTCTTTTTTCGTTTGCGTGCTTTTACTCACCGTTTGTAACATGTTTATAACCTTTCGCATGATATATGATTTGTCTGCTTCATTAATTTTTAGTTTGTTCTAGTTAGCAGAAGTCTGGATAGTTCTCATCACGGTCGCATTCATGTGTTTTCACGTTCTTATTACACGTGCACTTCACGTGATGTCAACTATCCAGGTATTCCTGACTATTTCTGAATTTCTCGTTGTTGTGTATTTGTTCTTTTGTAAATACCGTGTTTTTTGTGTAAAATTTGTGTTAGTTTTCGGTTAATTGCAGTTCAGGTTGTTATAGGAGGCGGTTTTGCGTATTCTGTGAACTTTTTTGTATACGGTATAAGTTTTGTAAAATTTGTTCTGAAAACTTTTGTAGTTTAGTGTATTGTTCAATTGTAGTGATAATATAGGAAAGATTTTGTCTTGACTGGTTGTAGTTTGGTAATACCCCAGTAAGGTCCGAGTATTTCACAGAAAGTAGTCGGTTTATAGGTTGAAACATATAAAAAGTAATGATTTTTCATCAAATATAGACGAATTTTCTCGTTTTCCGCTTAAAAGTAGTCCGTTTTTTCGATTATTTCTAGCTATTCAGACAACATTACTGGGGTATGAGTATGGTCTTAGTGATTCTTGTACGGACAGTTTACTTCAGCTCCCAACAGTGTGCACATATTTTATTCCGAGAAGCAGGTTCTTTTTTGAAGAACTTGTATTTTTAGTAGAAGTACATAGATTATTGATCGTGATTGCTATATGATTTTCTATTACTAATCTGATTTCACAGTGGAGCGCCACCGCTCAAATGTTGCAGCGACTCTATAAGTATTGCTGGTAATCCAGGTTTTCAGTTACACATGGATTCGTGATTTTAGGTGAGCTCTTCGCTGTGGAAGTTTCCTTGTTGTTTTCTATTTCAGTTGAATGTTTCTCACGTGTTGATGTATTGAATTATTCATTCCAGTAGGATATAGACATATGTGGCATTTTGATATCTTGAAGTGTGAATAATAAAGATTTCTACTTGTATAATGTGCGCAGTTTTTTGAGAGAAGTTTCATCTTGTCAAAGAAATATCTTCAATTGTCTGAATTTCTTTTGTTGGAATCATAAGTTCAATGTGTACGGTAAGAATTCACGTATGAGCGATGGGGAGTATATAAAGGTTAGCGTCTTCATTAGGTTCTGTTGAACAATAGGAGAAACTTGTAAGTTTGGTCAGCTTTCATTTTGTAAGCACCGAAATTATTAATATTGATAACCCTTATTAAGTTATTGGTTCTCTAATTCTCGGTAATGATCGCTTATTTATTTAGTTGTTTATTATTGATTGTTTTCCAGTTATTGATTTCTGTTTAGATGGCGCCCCCAGCAAAAAAGAAGGTTGGAGCTAAGCCAAAACTGCACGAATTGGCTGTAGAAGTCGCCGTGGGAACGCTGATTTCGGACCATCGAAAGCGACAATTCAGCCTGGGAAAACAGTTCGCGACCGGCGGATTTGGCCGCATCTACACATGCAAGGAGGTGCGTTTACTTATATAGACGGGGTGAAACATTGGACAGTTGGACTATACTGATAGGCTAGAGAATTGGTGAGAATTTTCTCATTTTCTCATTTTCTAGTCACAAACACTGCTCTCATCCAAAGGAATGGTTCTTGTTGAGTTTTTTTTCGAATGTTCCTGGTAACCAAATTTCTCTTTTTTATCCGTTTTATCGGTTTCTTTATTGGTAGAAAGCAAGGTATGTCTAATTTTTCCCCTCCTTTTCAGACGGGAACTTCGAAGGATTTGGTGGTGAAGATAGAACCGTCCGGAAATGGTCCCCTTTTCACGGAAATTCACGTCTTTCAACGAATTCTCAAGGCCGAACAAATTGAGGCATTCAAGAAGGAGAAAAGTAGGTGGTTAGGGAAGGCTGAATGAAACTTGGAAACTTGCCAAGTAACGATAGTATTCTCTCTCGAGAAGTCATTTGAAGGTGAAGTTCAAACCAACCATTCGAAATGCAAACTCTGATTAGTTTGCTTCTCTTTGCTTTTCGTGGTTTATATGTCTTTGTCAACAGTAGGGATGTCGCATTGTGATTACACTCCTTATAGATCATTCAACCCGTCGGTTCCCTCTGAAAGTGTCCAAATGAACCAAATTTTCGCAGATTAGTGGACTGTTTCTTTGAGTTTCTTAAGCTGTTCAATACTTTGATCAACTATACCTAATTCATTCTGACTTGATTGTAGAGCTGAAGTTCCTCGGTCTTCCTCATCTCATTTCTGCCGGGGTTTTCGACTACAAAACGGAGAAGTTGCGCTATCTGATCATCCCCAAGTACGAGACTTCGCTGGAGGCTGTCAGGTTGGTTGTTGGGGTAGAGGCGAAACATACCACTTTATTCTCTTTAAAACGTACCACTTTATTCTCTTTAAAACGTACCACTTTATTCTCTTTAAAACGTACCACTCTATTCTCTTTAAAACGTACCACTTCATTCTCTTTAAAACGTACCACTTCATTCTCTTTAACAATCCCTATTATTTAGTTTATTTATTTGTCGAGCTTGTTATTTACTTGGATACATTCATACACCAGTAAGGTTCGACGTCCGTCTATTCGACAAAAGGGAAAAAAAAGAGCTAATATTGTTGTTTTTGCATGAAAATGGATTATTTCATCCGATATTTTCGAGAAAGTAGCTTCCTTGAATTTTTGTGGCTATTCGGACAAGTGCACAGGATATGGAGGTCCCGTTTTCGAGAGAGTGTTACTGCTCTGTTTTCGCTAGTTCTGGTGCTTAGTGTACGCATACACCAGTAAAGTTGTCCGAATAGTTTGAAAAACGGTCAACTTTTGATGAAAAATCATAAATGTGTTTACATCTGGAAACCGACTACTTCATGTCGCTTAGTCGGACCTTACTGGTGTATGAATGTACGTATTATTTTACCCGCGCTGCGTAGACTCTTGTTTATATAATTTTTTTTCAGAGAGAAAGTCGGTGTGTTGGAGCCTCACCAGGTATGGTCTGTGAGCCGCGCCATACTCGACAGTCTACAGTATATGCACTCAAAGGTGAGCTGGAGTAGGTATTATGTTTCTGTTTTATAGTTTGTTCCACCAACTTATAACCCTCTACAGTAATCTGCTCAAACTTCCAGGTAAAAGTTTGGTAGACTGGCTTTTCTGGATTCTCTCTCATTTTTGATAGTATCTTCTGAAAACTAAAAGAGAAAAACCAAAGAGACGGAATTCCTCACGTTGCTGTAGTTGCCATTCAACGAACATCTCTGGTCGCATTCATTCGATTAAGCCACACTCCTATCCCTGTGTAGAAATTTCATATAAACGGCACAAAACAAGCTTTCCTCTAGCTGAAGTAAAAGACAACGCCTACCGTAATGCTAAATCGTGAACGTTGAATGGATTTATGTCCTTTGTTAAGTAAATTGAAGTGACGCGCGGATCTGTTTGTGTTATATTTTATTTATAATCTCTAATCGATCCATATTTCAGGACTATACCCATGCCGACGTGAAAGCTGCCAACATTCTACTGGAGAAATCGACAGATTTGTGCTCCGCGGGTGGGTATGATACTCAGTCAATACTTACAATTTATAGAACAGTTGCATTACAACATTAGAATAGAAATACAATATATAGAAATATTAAAATAGTAAGTTGTTGTTTTCAAATGTTATGAAGTGACAATAACCGGTTGTAAAGTAACCGAAGTGGCATTAAGGTTATGCGGCATTAGTTTCGGTACGAAATAATCCCATTTTGTAAGTAGCCTTGGGTGGATTAAGTTTAATCTGTTTACCTACTTTCCTCTAGGGCCTTTTCACACTTTTCGTGAGCGGTAGTTATCGATTGGGTGCAATACGTACAGTCAGTACACATATACACGATCGATAGCCATACTTTGCTCGATGTATATGTGGTAGACTGAAAAAGTATGTATGAAGGGACTTTAACGCTATTTGTGTGAGTCGATAGTTTCTCTATTTCAGTTCTGGTGGATTTCGGTCTTGCACGACTTTCTTCCAACAATGAAGACAAACCGGACAAAAAGAGGGGTGAGTTCACATTCGTGAACATACGTAAAATATGTCCTCCGATTTCGATACTGTCTGCATACACCAGCAAGGTTGTCCGAATAGTCACAAAACTTCGAAAAACGGACTAATTTTTAGTCGAAAGAATGAAAATCGGTCTACTTTTGATGAAAAATTCTGAATTTTCTCGTGTTCACACTTGATAACGGACTACTTTATGTCGCTTAGTCAGACCTTACTGGCGTATGACTGTCTGATGCTCACTTTTGCCAGATTTCTATCGGCCCATGATGGTCATTTTCAGTTCTGGGGCTACTTAACCAAAACCATGTGTCCAAAATACAGTTACATTATTAGTTGCATCGTGCCCACTTTTGTGGCGGTGGGTAAATCATTTCATGTATATGAGTTCAAGAGTAGAGAGTACCCCATCGGTAGAAAAACTTCAAATTCGTTCAGTTGTAAATAGGAAATAGCCAAGTTGTCACGAAAAGGTAGTTGTTTTGAGGTTGTATTTTAGAGAAATCGAAAACCAGTGATCAAATTGCTTGAAAACATGAAATCACAAACCAGGTTGACTTGATGATTTTTTCAGAATCTATGGCAGTTCACGGTTGTCAGAAGCTGAGACGCATGATTATTCTATTTCCAGGCCAGACTTTGGCACACTGCCAAGTGCCAAAGTTACTGTATACCAAACTTTATTGTGTACAAACCTTATATTCCAACTTTCTTTCAGCCCACAACGGGACGGCGATTTTCACGTCACGTGACGCGCATCGCGGCTGTCATCCTTCTTACAGGGGAGATGTGGAGATACTGGCATACAACATACTCTATTGGCTGACCGGCACACTGCCATGGCTGGTGGGCATCTATCTATCTCTATCTCTCTTTCTCTCTCTCTCTCTCTCCTCTCTCTCTCTCTCTCTCTCTCTCTCTCTCTCTCTCTCTACTCTCTATCCTTCTCTCTCTCTATCTCTCTTTCTTTCTCTTTCCCTCTCTCTTCTTTCATAGTTTCTTATTTCTCACATTCGCGCATACACACTGCCATGGCTGGTGGGGATCTCTATATATCTCATACCCCAGTGAAGTCCGAATATCCGAAAAAAATATAGAAAAACGTGTCATTTTCAAGCCGAGAACAAGAAGATTTGTCTATTTCGTGATGCAAAATCATCAAATTTCACGTGGTCTCAATCTGAAAACGAATTACTTTTTATGAATAGTCGTACCTTACCAGTGTAAAACCTTGGCATAATAGTCATCGCACACCAAACCAGAGAATAACGTTTCATGGACAAACATTTAGATGTTTTAGCTAGCGTATCCTAATTGTCTCAATCTTAATTATCTTTTTATTTGGTTTTAATTCCGTTCAATTTTAATTTTCAGTCCATGGAGTCCAAGCCAGAACAAGTATTCGAGGCGAAGAAATCGTTCTACAATACCCTTTCCGCTTCGGTTACGTCTCACTTGAAGGTATGTTTTCATGTTCGGTTTGCTGCACTCGAATGTTGCACAACTTCTGTATAAGAGAAACTTATTTACAAGTCCAGTGCTTTCTCTATTTCCAGGAATAAGTAATCAAATACGTAGGTAGAACTAATGTTCGGATTAGTGCTTCCTTGCACAATTCTGGAGCTTGGGTGGAAATTGACCTGCAGTTATTCCAGCAAATAATTGAGTAAATTGAAAGAATGTATGGAGAGGGGAGTATAAAAGAGACTAAAAAAGCGGTTCTGTTTGAGGCAAAATCACAAATTGTACATACTTACTGTAATTGAAAACATGGGCTTGATATGTTCTGTATACGTCTAACAACTTTCTTTTTAATATGACTCAGATACAATGCCCTGCAAAAGTCAATCAATCCATCGATATTCGAATAGAATAATCGATACTCGATTTCAGGATCACAAGGAAAGCGCGGGTCCGTTGATCGAAATGATGAAAGTTACCGAGAAAATGGACTACGGACAGAGTGTCAAGTACGAGGCACTGCAGAAGGTACGATTAGGCCAACAGCAAAAGGAACTAACATACACCAGCAAGGTTGTCCGAATAGTCAGAAAAGTTCGAAAAACGGTCTACTTTTTCATCGAAAATAAGAAAATCGGTCCACTTTAGATGGAAAAATCATTATTTTTGACGTGTTCACATCTAAAACGAACTACTTTCCGTCGCTTAGTCAGACCTTACTGCCTTACTGGCCTTTAAAAGGAACTAAGAGCAAAAGCAACTAGGGGGAACTAAGACTATGAAAAAAGGAACTAAGTTAAAGAAATATCATGACTGGCAAAAGATTGAAACCTGTAGTTAGAGTTAACCATGATATCGTCTATATATAGTCAAAACAAACGGTCCACCGGACAGAAAATAGTAGTACTCTAAAGTAGTACTCTTTCCGGCTTTGTCTAATTTTTAACCTTAGTTCCTTTTATCACATGCTTAGTTCCTTTTACCATGCGTCCCCCTCTAGTTCCTTTTACCCATAGTTCCTTTTGCTGATCACCGTACAATTATAACCCCTGCATACGGTATTCAGTTATCCTCTAGAAACCCAGTCTAAGCAGTCTGAAAAATTAAGAAAACTATGCTTTTTAATCTCTAAAAACCTTCCCATCAAAACTGAATCGTACTAATGTTGTCCTAAAGTTCAGAAAAATTCTCAATTTTCCTCTTAAGTTTGGCACTGTTTGTCGTTCGATTGATGCGAAGTAGTGAATTTGCACGTATTTAAATGAAAGTAGGGAGTCTTCTGTTGGTTTCGTGGTAATCAGAATTAGGAATGAATGAATAAATAAATAATTTTTTTAGAATGGAGCCATAGTTGGTAAACGAAAATACAGTTCTCAATTACGGTACTTGTTTTGTTTTGTTCGTGACTATTCGAGAACAAGAAGTCCTTTTTCAGATTGAAACATGGGTAAACAATAGATTTTTTTATCAAAAAGACAAGAAGACATAATTTTTGACGCAAAAGTAGCCAGTTCGTCGATTTTTATGGCTATACGGACAACTTTACTGGGATATATTTTGTTCCAGATCGTGACAACCGCCCTTGCTGCGTGTAAATCGAGCACGCGCGGCTCGAAAAGAAAATCGGCCGAGATGCAAAAAGAGACGCCGAGTGCCGCAAAAAAGAAGGAGACGCAGAGAAAGGCACCCGGTTAGTTGAATTGGGGTTAAAGTAGGACGATTACATGGACCAATCTCGTGTCAACGGTGCTTTAAACTGCAATTGAAAAATGTACTGCAGTTCAAAGGACTGAAGCGTTGAGATTGGAGCACATAATCGTCATTCTTTGAGGGATGTTATACTCAAGCCCCCCCCCCCCCCATTTTTAGAAATGTCCCGAAAGTGAGTACTGCACACCAGTAATGTGGTGTGAGTAGCCGAACGAATGTATAGACGGTCTACAAACCGTGAGAAATTGCCTCTTTTCACAATTAAATGAAAATAAACGGACTTTTTTCGTAGAATAGTCAGAAATAGTCATATATCACGTGTGTGTTGTGATCGCGCCGTTTCTGTTGAATTTGAATCTTGGTGAATTCTCTATCCCACATGTGAACGTCATGGAAGCGCAAACTGTCTGCGTCTCAGTGATCTACACACTATCGCGTTCGTAGCTGGTACATTTCTGCGTACGAACAGTTTCCACAATAGTAGTGCAGGTATTGCACCACTTGTATGAGCGAAAACTCGAGAAACGGCCAATTTGTGACACAATCCCATTATTTTGAAGAAAAACTAATCATTTTAGACGTGTTCAGTCGACAAACCTGCTATTACCTGAAGAATTGTTCGAGAAATAAGATTTCTCATTGTTGCAGAAAATGTGTTCTTTTAGTTGCAGTATCCGCGCGAAAACGGCTACCCATAGTGGAGATGGAAGAAGAGAAGAAATACGACTCGGATAGTTCAGTTGAAGGTTTCACCGCTTATTTATATTAGATAGATTGATGCGCGAAAGTAATAAATGGTTTTCCATTCTGTATAAGTGCATATTAGTCTGTCTAATTATACAAGTAGCCGGGTTTTAAGTAACGTAACCTTTGGTAACCGCTTCGCAGGTTATCTGAGAGTAACCTGAGACTAAAATCCTGTTACCAATAAAACTAACACTGAAAACCAGATGTCTGGTTAAACTAAAGTTTTTTCTAAAGTTTAACTGGTTTTTCGTTTCATATTACCTTCCGGTTACCTATCCAGGTAACCGGACCAGAGGGGTTATCGAGAACACGGTTAGGTATATCACTAGTAGTGTCGAGTTTAAAAATTGTTTAATACATTGATATTAGAATTAGTATTAAATACAAAAGTATTCGATAATTCAAGTTTCAACTATTCAATTTTGTTTACAGTAGTGCCTACCCCATCTACGTCGCGCGCCCGCCGGGCACAGCGAAAAACGGTGATCGAATCGGATGAAGAAGAGGAGGAAATTATGACGTCATCTCGCAAAAGAGTGACGTCATCGGTCAGAAAAGTGACGGCACCCAGAAGTAAAGTGACAGGTGTGTGGAAACATATAAAATAAGTAGGAGTTTAGTAGCTATTCAGTAGTTATTAGGTAAGTGTTCATCAAATGGCTACCAAGTTACTAGAAAACGGCTACATAAAAATACAAAAATACAGTTTTAGAAAAGTTTGAACGTCATCTCGCAAAAGAGTGTCGTCATCGGTTATAAAAGTGCATCTTCAAGTTTTTGCATCAAAACTAGTTGAGTTCTCATGATTTTTGCGTTGCAGGAGTCTGCTTCCTAGTTTTTAGAACCATTTGAACAATTTTACGAGAGTATGATGGAAAACTGTGAAACTTTCATGAAATGGATGAAATTGTCCTTCTGTCGCGGGACGCGATCTCTAAGTCTCTCACTCTCTCGCTTGTAGTTTGGTCAGGTCGGCCAGGCATGGTTGTCTGATCTAGGTTAGCTCCGCCCACTTAGTATATAAGGGGCATCCCGATCATTTGAGGCTCACTCACATCTTCTCTCTCTCTCTCCAGTGTGATGTACATAGAACTAATAAATATATAATACCACACTGTGTTAGTCACGAGGCAATCTACCACTGAACCGTCTCCGAGACACCTTCATGGAGCAATTGAAAATGAAGTATGTTTCAGGTTCCAATGTTACTGCCCGTCGCCATGCACCTATAGTGGCGAAGGCGAAACGGTAAGTACTCGAAATTCTTTTATTTATTTATGAAGTTTAATTTCTTCACAACCTAAAACTTTCCGCTTTTCTGGGGCCCAAACTTACCGCTTCTCGGTGTTGAGTTATGCCAAACGGCTTTAATCACATGAATGTCGCGGTATAACTATATATGCTGAGGCAAAGCTATGATTATGATTCCGTCCTCATGCATTCTGTAGAAATATCAACAGCTAGAAAGTCAATAAAGTAACCACGTGCCATTGAACAATTTTAAGAACATCGCTTATTCTGACATTTTCAAGCAAAATTATTAGCTTTGACGTATTAAAGTAGGACAATCATGTGGTCCAATCGCAACGGTTCAGTCCTTTAAACTGCAATACATTTTTCAATTGCAATTTAAAGGACCGTTGACACGGTATTGGACCACATTATCGTCCTTCTTTAAAACGAAAAGGTGTCATGTCCTGAAGAATAGTCTTGGCGTTCGCTTATGTTATTTTATCTACGCTCACCCATGTCAGTGAATGGCGAAGAATAAGATGAACGTGTTAGGTTGGGTTTCTAGGTGAATTCTATATCTAACCGGGTTTTTAGGTAACCTAATCATTTTTTGGTAACCTATATTTGAGGTTACTTCAGTAGGTAACCTGGAAGTAACCTGAACTTGAAATCCGGTTACCGTTCAAACTAACGGTAAAAACCACATTTCGCATTGGAAAAACAGGTAACCGGTTTTTCATTTTAGGTTACCCACCGGTTACCTACTGAGGTAACCTGAAAAATAGGTTACCAAAAAAGGGTTAGGTTACCTAAAAACCCGGTTGGTTGTAGAATTGGCCGGGTTTCTACGTTGAGACCCCACACGTAGACGCTTGCAAATTATGATTATTGGGCGAATTCTGCATTTACAGTAGGACGATTATGTGGACCAATCCAGTGTCAACGGTCCTTTAAACTGCAATTGAAAAATTTATTACAGTTTAAAGGACTGAATCGTTGCGATTGAACCACATAATCGTCCTTCTTTAACACGGTATTTCGTTAACCATATCATGTAACCATCAATCAGGTTACCTGGGTGGTAACCACTAAGTAACCCAGAATTTCCCCCAAAATACACTGTGAAAAGGGTTACAAAGGGGTTAAGCCGGTTAACGGGTAATGATTGACTGAGGAAGTTAACGAAATACCGGGTTCCTAGTGGAATTGGCATTGGTCGAATCAACTCATTCCAACGCGAGGGCTTCAATTGTAAGCCGTTTCGGGAATAAGTTATGCGCGAAATTCACCTGAATGTTGCGGTATTACCATATATTCAAAGACAAGATCATGTTAGCGGTTGCGTATTGCTTAGTTGAAACGGATATTTCACTTGAAACATTTGCGCAAAGAAGAGAGAATGAAGGTCTGACCTGCACACTCTTGTTGAGGATCGGCCATACGCCAGCCTGCAACAAAATTTAAAATTGTTTAGAATGCTCCCAGCCAATCGACCAGCCACTTTTGTAGCGGCCTCGACGACGAGAGAGTGTGCAGGTCAGAGAGACTTAGAGGGTTTGCGGTCTCATGACCTACATACATACTCACTCGCTCTTGTTGCTCGCCAATCACATAAACTACCGCAAACTGTTTGATTGTTTTCAGTGTCTCGTCTGATCTTGGCATCGTGCCAGGCTTGGCGACTCGCCGGAAACCATCAGGCTCCGCCCACATGGTGACGTCATCGGATGAGGGAGAGGTGGAGAAAGAGAACAAGCGTGTCGAGGAGAGGGAAAAGAAAGAGACGAATGAACGGCAGAAGGGTTGGTTCAATGGAGATTTATTCAGAATAGGGGGGGGGGGGGGGGGTGACCAAAGCTGAGTTGTAGTTTGAACTCGACGTATGGCATAATTTTGACCATACGGGAGGCGACTTTGTTGTATACAGAATTTGATTGAAAATCATGTGTTTCATCTGGGTAATCGAAGTACGAAACAGGGTGCGAGATTAGGTTTTCCTCAGTAAAGTGCGACTATTGCTGAAATTAGTGTTATTCGAAACCCCTATTGTTAGAAAAATGAGTGGATTAATGAACCATCCAACAAAGTCGCCCAATGTTCGATTTTGACCGACAAAGGGATCAAACTACATGCGCAACAGGCTAAAGCAACATGCCTCATTTGGGCGTTTTTAGAGGCGAATTCACTGGAGAACCGGGTCCTTCCCAAACCGAACCGGTCACTGGAGAACCGAACCAACTGAACCAAACCTACCTTTGAACCGACCGGTTCTCCAGTGAATGCTTCGAACCGAACCGACATTTATCATGGGTTAAACAAGCAAGTCGTAGACAAGGTAAAATGAGTCTATCCCGGTTCGGTTCGAAGCATTCACTATAGAACCGGTCGGTTCAAAAGTCGGTTCGGTTCGGTTCGGTTCTCCAGTGACTGGTTTGCGATTCGGTTCGGGAAGGACCTGGTTCTCCAGTGAATTGGCCGTTTTTGAATTGTGCGAACCCTATAATAAGGTTTGAAAGTGGACCAATTAGGTTTTAGTTGATTGTGATGTAAGTGGATGGTTTCTTATCTTTGACCCCCCAATTTTAATTATTCCTGAAAAGGGTTTGAAAAGGGTTGGGCGTTTTTGAGTTGTGTGAACCATACGTAAAATACCCCCCACGTTCGATACTGACTGATGCTCACTTTTGCCAGATTTCGATCGACGCATGCTCACTTTTAGGTCCACATACGTCTGAAAAACTATAAGTGGTGACAAAAATACAGCATTTTTAGTTACACATACTCACTTTTTTGTGTTGCTCATGCTCACTTTTCTCGACCTGATGTGAACGCATTTTACGTATGGTGCGAACCCTATAATAAGGTTTTAAAGTGGAACAATTAGGTTTTTGTTGATCGATGTAAGTGGATGGTTTCTTATCTTTGACCCCAATCTCCCATTTCCAATATTCCTGAGAAAGGTTTGTAAACTAAGGCGGGTGGAGTTCCAGCCCATTATATCGTGATATTTGTGATCCGCAAGCTTTGCTGGTTATACAGGAAAAACATGTTACCGCGCTTTTCGTCTGCTCGATTCGGCAACATTAGAACATTGTGGAATTTGATCTATTTTATTAGTGGAACGGCTCAGCTGAGGCTGTTCGATTACGTATTCACATGTAAGACACTGCAGGTTACCTTCCGAGTAGCGCGTAACCGGAAGAAACGGTTACCTTGTTACGTGAAAAAGGTTTGGTCATCAAAAAACCCAGTTATTCATATAACATCACTACTATGGCCGCTTTCATACTTTTCACGTCGACGTTAAACGGCGGCGTGAAACAATGCTTTTCACCGTATTGATTCAGGCCAGCTTTAAAGAAGGACGATTATGTGGTCCAATGACAACACTTCAGTCCTTTAAACCCTAGCACATGTAGTTTATTTCCAGGTCCACATAATCGTCCTTCTTCAAACTTCGACGTAAAAAGTATGAAAGCGGCCTATCACATGTAGTTTATTTTCAGCCGGCCCGACTGCCAAAGTGTCAACGGACACCAAAAAGAGCCCCAATCAGCTGAGACAAATGGTGCCCGGAATGAGAAATTTCCCACGTGGACGCAGGTCTGAGGTCATCACGCAGGTACGCGTGATTATAATTATTAATATATCAATTATAATAATTTATTTTACTTTCACACCCCTCCCCCTCCCCCCTTCACTTTTCTCGTTTTAGCTGAAATTAGCCTTGTGTTACTTTCATAATAAAAATAATAATAATAAATCGTTTCAACTGTAAAATATCTCCGTAAAAGTAGTGGACAGATACTAAAAAATGACTTGGGTGAGCTTTTTTGGCAACTCATGGGGTCCATAAAACTTTTTTTTTGGGGGGGGGGGGGTTTAGATCGAAACGTGCTCGTTGGTCATGAAGCCTAAGGTGAACTTTTTCAAATCTCAAACCTGTTTTTTTTAACTTTTTCATTTCTTCTGCGGAAATGCGGAAATTTTACAATTTGCACAAAAGTGGGGTTGATTTCGCAAGTTGACATAAATTATTTGGTGTTTGGCCCATCTTCCATTACAATTACAACCAAAGTTTAACATTATGGTCGGTTGCAAATGGGTCAAATAGAATGTATCTAAGAACCGTACTCTCATGTTTTTGTTCTTTCAGATTTCCCAGAAGTATAAGAAGATGGCCGCTAAAAAGATTGCAAAGAAGTGATTTGATCCGTCATTGGAAATTATACTTTTTATTTCTCAACTTTTCTTCGTTATCTATATGTCCGCGTTTCATTCTCGACCGTTCAATAGTTACAGTAATTTGTTGTTTGACCTCTTTTTGAGAAATAGCCATTACTTACGCGGTTTTCCTATTGCGAACCTATCTAGGTCAAGATGATAACAATTTTGCTTTACAAAGTTGTATTTTTGTTTGTTTGTTTATTCTGGCACGTGTTGATACTAATTGACAGTCTTGTTGTGTGCCGCTGTTTCTATGATTCCAATACGCGTTTTGACTGGTTTCCTAGGTTAACAGCATTTGAATGTTTCGGGTGTTTCGCATCTCAGACACAATGTTTTGCCTCACTTCTCACTTCACTTTGCCCGTGTGTTCTGTTCATAATATTACCAAGTGAATGCACATTTGTTAAGATAAAAAGTTATGTACGGGAGGTTTGTTTGGTTTGAATGGTCAAATGTCCCATATGGAATATTTATATACTTCGTTTTGGTGGGTATTTCAAAAAGTCTGCCTTTGTTATTATTGTGAAAAAGCAGCGTATTGTTTCATAGTGCACATCATTTATACCGAAATAACTACGGTGTTTGATGTAGTTTCGTAGTTTCAATAACTTCTCTGAAGCAAACTTTAACACTTTGAGACAGTTTTTTGTCAATTAATAGAATCGAACATAAAGTTTACTATAAGTCATGAGTACTGTAGGAGTCTCAGCATAGGAATGGATACGACTATACTATATGGAAGGTGTGTTTGGGTCTAGCGCCGACTGGTATGCGTATATTGCGTCTGTTTAGCACCACCCGCGCAAAATTGACCTTTGACCTCGGTGCGCCGTTTCGATTATTCCAACACATTTCAGCGAAACACTTCACATTTATCATTTATTTGTACAAGCATTTCGCTCACTTTTGACTATTAGAAAGAACATATGAAATGTGTACTTTTGTTAGTAAACCAGGTCTTACAAAACCTTATAGTTGGTGATGTTTTAGATAAGTTCACGTTTCTTGTATTAATAAGTATTAATAGTCACGAATAACTGAAGAAACTGTTCAGTTTAGCTTTCATTAAAAATTTCCCTGTTTGGTTTTGATTCCCTCTGATCAACTTGAGATTCTTGGCTACACGTAAACGTCTATCCTTTTCATTTCATTTGTCTTCCAAGAATTTTTCGGCTACTATGCTAAGAATCAAGTCAATACCTCGTATATTTGGTGATTATTTATAGAATCAATAACTGAGCTAACGAAAGAAGAATTAAGTTGGCCCACATTTCCTTCATTATCAGGCGAAACATTTAAGCACTGGTACCAATTAGTTCTGTCAAAATCGAAAAAGTGGAGATAAAAAACTATTTTCATAGTTTGTAAAACTATTTTCATAGTTTGGAGATAAAAAACTATTTTCATAGTTATATATTATCTACCATTGTAGTATGTAGTTTGATTGCTCCCTTCAACCAATCAATAAATGATTTTTTGCAGGACGTGCAATGACCGAATCCCATTCAGTCGAATCGGTTCTTTTGGCCGATTTCCCGAAACTTCCGTTGCCGGAAAAGAGGGAAAAGGAACTGGTGGAAGACGCACACGACTGGGCCCATGTGAGTCGTCAAACATTCACACCATTTAGTGTTCAGTGGTGAATTCTATATGTAACCGGGTTTTCTGGTAACCTAACCGGTTTTCGGTCACCCTTTTTCAGGTTACCTCAGTAGGTAACCGGTCGGTAACCGAAAATAAAAAACCAATTACCTGTTTTTCTAACATATTACCGTTAGTTCGTCGGTAACCGGATTTCGGTTTTAGATTATCTACCGGTTACCTGTGAGGTAACCGGAAAAAAGGGTCACCAAAAACCTTTTAGGTTACCAAAAAACCGGGTTATATATAGAACTCACCTGCGTTTCTACGTGTTTCACACCATTTAGTGTTTAGTGGTGAATGCTCTATGTAACCGGGTTTTCTGGTAACATTATCCTAATTAATCTGTTTTTAGGTTGCCTGGTTACCGCCAGATAGCCTGAAACTGAAATCCGATTAACAAACTCATGGTAAACATCACATTTTGCATTGGAAAAACATGTAACTGCTTTTTCATTTTGGGTTACCGACCGGTTACCTACTGAGGTAACCTAAAAAGGGTTACCAAACAGCGGTTAGGTTACCGAAATACCCGGTTATGTGTAGAATTCATCTACGCTTCTACGTGTTTTATCCATACCTCAGTAAACCTGTCCGAATAGCTAGAAAAAATCGGAAGACGAGCTACTTTGTTGCCAAAAAAGGTGAAAATGTATTAATTTTCGATGCAGAAACATGAATTTTCACGTGTTTGAATGTGAAAACGAACTACTTTCTGTCAAGCAGTCGGACGTTACTGGTGTAGGCAAATTTCTTCCCGAACCGAAATCGAACCGCTTCTTCCCGAACCAGTGGGTTCGGTCAAAAAACCGAACCACTTGGGTACAAATCGACAGGAAATCGAACCAAACCCTAACAAACGTGACGTAGCCGATCAAATTCAGCATTTATCAGTTGAATCGGTTCGATATCATCTTTGTCAGCCTAGGTTTGGTTCGTTTGTGAACGAACCACCTGGTTCGGGAAGAATCGGTTCGCTTTTGGTTCGGGAGGAAGTTCACCACTGGTGTATGGTTTCATCTCCCCCATTTCCCCATTTTAACTCCTCCCCTACACCTACATTACTACAAGAAGACTAGTAGTTTACTAGTAGTAGAATAGGGGTGTGGTAGGAGTTCACTAGTAGTTTACTTGTCGTAAGAGAATAACTGTGCATTTTGCAGGCGCACGGCCTGGTGATTCGAATGCGTGCCAACCGCGGATCGAGTGAAGTCTGTCAAACGGCGCCAATTGCCCTCCTCCCCTCCCCGTTTCCCAGGAAACTCTTCCAGCAGGCAAATGATGTGCAAAATGTGGGTAAATTCTCCATATAACCGATCTTTGGAGACCCTGTTTATAGGTTATCTGGTTGGGTAACCCCATGTGAGTTTAGCGGGTAGTTTGCTTGGAAAATAGCTTTTTTTCGGAGCAAATTGGAAAAATATGGTTATTTTGGTAACCCGTTGGTTGCCGCCATGTGAGTTGGGACGCTAATTTTTCTTAGAAATGGTTTTTTCAACAAATACAGCTTCCCGTTTCCCAGGAAACTCTTCCAACAGGCAAATGATGTGCAAAATGTGGGTTCAGAAGATAGTTTTCTATAAGATTAGCTCTTTTGGAGCAAATTGAGGAAATATGGCCGTTTAAGAGACAAATTTGAGTTTTTTTTCTGAAACGTGTTAGCTATTTTACATGCAAAATTGGATAAATACACGTGTTTCAATGAAATCCACCTTCACACTTGAAATACAAACAAGCGAACGATGTGCTGAATGTGAGTTATAATGATAATGATGATCATTAATAATAATACGAAATTTAACTTTTCCATGAGTTCATAGCGTAGTTTTCTCAGGAAAATACTTTTATTCTGACCGAATATGGGGAATATATGGCCATTCCTGATCTTAAGAAAGGTAAATTTACGTATTTCCCTTGAAGTACCGCTTCTCGTTCTGTGCAAACGGATTCAACAAGCGGATTATGCGCACAGTGTAGGTTTATGCACGTGTAGTTCTCTTAGATAAGGATGTTTTGCACGTTCATCGTGGAATTGGAAATTAGTAACTGTACGTTGTGCCACTACTCACTGTGGGCTAAATGGGCATAATTTAGTTTCAATGTTCACAAAAAAAATCATATCATTATAACCTGGTTGGCGATATTTTATAATGGAAGTGAAACTTGTGACTACGCTACGCAAAACTTCGTATTCGTGTGGCTAAATGGGCATACAGAAGCATCAACATTAATACCTTGTTGCTGCTGCTTTATAGTGGAAGTGAAACATTTGACTGCGGAACCGGAATCGTTTTTTTTCGTGATTGTTGTCTATTCAGCTGATGGCTTCCCTCTACCACCAATTGGCCTACGACATGGATTTCCTCATCAAATGTCACGAGGAAGTTGTGAAAACGGATCCATTTACAAGAGGAATGGTCGATATTCTCACGGCGGTCAGGGACGAGGGTGGGTGATACCTGTTTTCTCATGAAACATTGAACTGATCTTCGAAACTAGCCAAGCTTTTCATGGAAATAACCGTAGTTTCCCGAGTTTGTCTCAACATGAGCCAGTTATCCAGTTGAATAGTAATTGGAATGGATCTGTGATACCAATATTTCTTCTGAAACGTTAGACTGATCTTCAGAACCTCTGTTTGCATACAAATAGTGCCAGTTGGTACGTATGCACAGTGCCTAATAGGTTTTTTTTTAAACTTTTGAATTCTTTGTAGAAAGCAGTTTATTTTGTGGGAAAATATGCGGTGTGATGGCGAACTCTGCGTTGTGAAAAGTTAAAGTTGGTTTTACATCGGCCCAATGTTTCGTGACCAATGTTTATGCGTGTGTCTGTATGGATATATGATGGGTAATGGTAGAATGTTGCTGTCAATAGTTCATTAGGAATAACTGAAAGTCGTAGTTTGATCTATATAAACAGCTGAAATTACGATGTACTTCGTTGGAAACAAACTTGTATCAAACTACAAACAAACAGAGAAGAACGGGACTAAACAATGGTTCGGGATGTTTTTTCCGTTCTCTTCCGTTCGCATAAAAAACTCAAAAACAAGAAGACTAAGACAATATTTGTTGCTTGGTTTTCTGGTAATATGATCGCCCGCCTTTTGCATTTATCAGCTTTTCATGCGCATGTAGCTGAAACATATAAGGCCCAGTAGCATTCTCTTTCCCCTTTCCGTTCTATAATAAAGTGTAATTTTCCGATCCGACAATCATTTCTCTCTGCATATATCCACCCCTTACGTTCTTTTTGGAACCGAGAAAGAACATAGCATTTACACTTTTTTTTCTAATGATCAGTGCCCTATTTTGTAAGATTGTAAGCTGAGCAAGTAGCCATCTAAGTTACGTGGAAAAATTTTCAATGAGAAAGTTTTTACTTGTGTTTTTTTTGGTTCAGCCGATTTTTCGCCGGTTTTTGAGGTAGCGAAAACAAGCAAAACACAAAAAAAACTATTGAAAACTGAGGCAGATATGAACTATGGAAATTTTGCTCAAGTAACTTACTTGACTACTTGAGCTTATCAAATACGGCCACAGGTCTTATATGATACGCTCGCATGCACGCGAGGGCCGAAGTGGCGAATTCACTGGAGAACCCTTCCCGAACCAAACCGCGAACCGGTCACTGGAGAACCGAACCAACTGAACCGAACCGACTTTTGAACCGACCGGTTCTCCAGTGAATCTTCGAACCGAACCGACATTTATCATGAGTTGAACAAGCAAGTCGTAGACAAGGTAAAAATGACTCTATCCCGGTTCGGTTCGAAGCATTCACTGGAGAACCGGTCGGTTCAAAAGTCGGTTCGGTCGGTTCGGCTCGGTTCTCCAGTGACTGGTTTGCGATTCGGTTCGGGAAGGACCTGGTTCTCCAGTGAATTGGCCGGGAGAAGTCCGGTCAGATCGCAACTGGTAGGCGGCGCCTGTAAGATTTGAGTCACTGATGTGAAATATGTATTACGTGAAGCCTATTGATCCGCAGGAGTCTGATAATGTATGAGTTTTATCTACTTGTGTTCAATGTAATAAGAATGGAAAAGCTGAGATACTGTATTGTAAGTTAATTAAGACATGAACTACTATACTTTCAGGTCTATCTCAGCCGATTACACTGGCCATCCAACGTTCGGACTACATGTGCCATAAGGACAAATTCTCCTGTGAATATTCGCTCAAGCAGGTAGACACTTGTATTTTTAATTACTTTGTATTTGCTCGTATTTGTATTTCCTAATCAATATGAATATTTGAGCATACTAGATTCGTTACTGTTTATCTGCGCTTGGGTTTTAAGTAGCTCACGTTAGGGAATTGAGTCTCGTGAATAGAGTTCAAAATTTGAGTTTTGGAGAGTTTCGAGTTTTACTTTGACAACCATCTGTCCTTTTATTCGATATTTTTGTCTATTGACCTTTTGCAAAGAAAAATATAAAGTACTTTTGTTAATGGTTGCTCATGACAGACGGGTTATGGAAAAATCTGATTATTCTGTGTTTTAGATCGAAATCAACAACATTGCCTCAAGTATGGGAGCGCACGCGGAGAGAGTTAGTTTTAATGTACTTGAATATATTATTGCATTTTCGTCCGATAAATGGACTAGTTCACTCAAATGTTACACGAAAAGGGAGGTTAGAACCACATGAAAGCTGACGTTTCATAGCGGATTCCAATAGTTGTATCTATGCTTGAGCGACTCTTGCTGAAATAGGCTAGCTCAGTCTTTCGAGTTTTATGGAGATACACTCTCGTTTGCCATTTGATAACTATCAACAGTAAACGTTTAAAGAAGGACGATTATGTGGACCAATCTCGTGTCAGGGGTCCTTTAAACTGCAATTGAAAAATGAGTTACGGTTTAAAGGATTGACGCCTTGCGATTGGACCACATAATCGTCCTTCTTTGAGAAGTGAAGGTTATAAGAGCTAACTTTCTCGTCAACCCATGATTTCTCATTGAAAACCAGAAATTTTCTTCTCCACTTTCTGAAACTTGATTGGGACTGATTCACACGCCGAGTATTAGTTCAAAGCATGCAACATTCGTGTGTTGTTAGAAAAAGAAAAGTATGATCCCGGCCGTTTTTCACTTAATCTTGGTTTATAAGACGTTCGTTTCGTGAAAATAGCCGAAATTTGTACACGTATTGATCTTAATTAGCTGAGCTTGTTACTAATTCTCTTATTCTCTAGTTTTTCTTGAAATTTTGTTGTTTCTATAGGTGTCCCTACTTCACCGAAGAACCATGTTGGCGCTCGGCTACGAAAAGGAGCTAATCGATAAGGCCTGTCCGGTCAATAAACCGATCGATATGATCGCCACCGCACTCTACAAGGCGTGGTTAGTCATTAAATAATCAGAAAGAGTTCAAATAAAACGAGGGTAACTTAGTATAGCCCCAGGGGTGACAACAAGTTGCACGCGTGCAACCGTTGTTAGAGAGGGGGGGGGGGGGTCGTGGAAGCCTCGCCAAGACCAAACAATTCCACAATTATAAGGATTTTCTGCCAATTTGAAAGTATAGTTTCGTATTTGTCTGTAAGTTTGTGTTTTTTGAGGGGGTTGGGTCCCGGCGGTAGGGTGTGGAAATCGAAAGCGGGCTGCTCTTGTTACATGTTGGACTGCTGTTATAGATTCGAAGAAAATACTACAGACGAAACTCATTAAGGCGCACTCGAGTGTTCTACTCTGTCTATAGACAGGCTGTTTGAATACTAAGCTTAATGGTCTGTGCTATGTTGTTGCTGGTTTAAGTGATATCCAAACATGCATACAATATAAGACGCTGCAATCTAAATAAATCTCAGAATCTATTTTTTCTCGAGAAAGAAATATTTTCTGGGAAAGAAAATATTTCACTTTTTGATGCAAACTTTATCCACGATTGCTTCAAAAGATTAATTTTTCATGTCCCAAGATTTCAATCATTGAAAAGATGGGATCCCACTTTATCAATCATTGAAAAAATGGGATCCCACTTTATCAATCATTGATAAATTGGGATCCCACTTTTTCAATCATTGATAAATTGGGAAAGCTTATCTATAGTTGCTGAGTACACCTTTCAAAATCAGCTTACACTTCTCGCGCGAATGAATACTCATTCAGTAATGCACGTTCTCGGCTGCGCCGTATCTAGTATGTGTGGTTTTTCAGACGATAACTGTCTCTACATCTCTGTCTCTGCGTCTCGTGTTCTCGCGGGAGCTGTAACTAAGCATTAGTACACGGAAAAATGAGAGGCGCAGTGAAAGGGGCGCCGAGACAAATACGCTAAAATAATACCAATACCAAATACGGCGCAGCCAGATACGCGCCTCGTGTTGCAATTATATCCGCGCGAGGGCATTCGAAGCACCACTTGAAGTGGAATTCATAGAAATGTATCCCAAAATATCAATCATTGGAAAAATGGGATCCCAAAATATCAATCATTGAAATAATGGGATCCCAAAATATCAATCATTGAAAAAATGGGATCCCACTTTATCAATCATTGAAAAAGTGGGAAATATTATTTTCATGTTGATATGCCTCCCAAAACCAACTTTTTTCCTCAAAGGTTCGAAAACTGGGAATTCAAAAAGTTCGGTTCCCAAATAATCAACGAATTTCACACTTTTTCGACTTTTGAGAAAAGTTTAGATTGCAGAGTCTTATATGGGCTAGATGTATAGCATCTGAGCGCTGAAGCGTTGGCGCGCGCTCTAGTGTTTCACTCGGTCTATATAGGTTATTCCAATATATAGAGTATCAGTGCGTTCTTTTTTTTTGTCTACATAATGACATTTTGATTTGATTGCAAGTAATGAAGGCGTACAGCCGCTTGCGCGCGCTCTAGTGTTCCACTTCGTCTATAAAGAGTACTCCAATTGAGTGATTATCATTAGTTCCTTCTGAGTATGACCGTTTCATTTGATCGCAGTTGTATTGCAACCTAGTGCGTTGACGCGCAGTCGAATGTTTCACTCCGTCTGTATAGGTCACTCCAATAGAGTGATTATTAGTCATCATTCTTTCCCTTTCGTTGATCATTTATTGTATTGCAGGTGTGTTGCATCCGATCCAAGTGCCGTTGTTTTGGTCGTCGTCGAAGATGAGAATCAGAATCAAATCGATCAGCGTCACGTCGAATTTGCGTTGGAGCAGAAGGGCGTCCCGGTAGATCAAATTGTCAGGAGAACACTGGCAGAGTGCCATGAATGGTGGGTAAATCATCAGATAAGATGTGAGTGAGTCCCCAAGTGACCGGGATGCCCCTTATATACTAAGTGGGCGGAGCTAACCTAGATCAGACGACCATGTCTGGCCGACCTGACCAAACTACAAGCGAGAGAGTGAGAGACTTAGAGATCGCGTCCCGCGATGTGCCATGATTGGTGAGCAAATCATCAGATTTTCGACAAAATGGGCTGTTTCGGTCAAGTCGGTCGTTTTTTAGTTTGATCTCGATGCGTTTTCGGCGTAATCAGACATTTTGAATCGAAATAAGGTCCTTTTATGATAATTTCACTAGAGAATGTTATTTTTTCATTGATTTTTGTCTCTCTATTCCAGTCTGTCAATGTCAAATGACCGTCATCTTCTATTGAGTGGATCTCGTGTGGCTGTTGTTTATTTCCGCGCCGGCTACTCACCCGATCACTATCCCACCGAGAGAGGTAGACACTTGGGTTGTAGTCTGATCAGTGTACCAGAACTGAGTTTCAGTTTGGTCAGAGTACCATAGTTGGGTTGTAGTTTGGTACTATCCCACCGAGAAAGGTAGTACAATTGTGTGAACATATCTTTGCCGTTTTGTGTAGTTGAAAATTGTAGTTTGGTCCCATAACTGGATTGTAGTTTGGTCAGCGTGCGATAGAATAGAATTGATTTATTAGCGATTTAACACGTGTGGGTAAATGGGGAGAATAGTTGAGAAGAAAAAGGGTAGTAGAAAAACAATATGTAAAAGTTATTGAATTTGTAGAGTTTAAGTTAAATAACTGAGATTTCCAAAAACATGTTATAATGAAAATATTTTAATGGTTAGAAAAAGAAAGAAAAGAAATTTGTCTTATATTAATTTGTGTGACCATATCTTTGTAGTTTGGTGTGTAGCTGAAAGTTGTAGTTTGGTCCCATAATTGCATTGCAGTTTCGTCAGGGTACCATAGTTGGGTTGTAGTTTGGTCAATGTACACCAGCAAGGATGATGGAAAGATTGTTGTGATTCATTGGTCGAAAGCCAAGATTTACAGTGTGAGTTATTTCGAAAAATGGACTCTATGTTCATATCCTATCTTTTCAGAATGGTCAGCCCGTTTGTTGATGGAACGTTCAGATGCGATAAAAGCCCCGTGGATAGGACTCCAAGTAGCCAACACAAAGAAAACACAACAGGTAAGAAATTGTCTACGTATGAAGTGCAAAAAATATGCATATATTTAATGGAGATTGTAGATCATTTCAAACTGTTCCTCAAGATTTGTTTCAGAAGTCAGCAGAACATGTACTTCCAGCCCGTACTTGTTCAACGAATCCTATGTTTCTTGAATAAATCAATATTTCTTGAGCAAATCGTTGGTTTTATCGATATTTAGTTCAGGTTCAGTGTTAGAACAACAGTTAACGTTCAATCTTGGAAAAATCCATATTTCTTTAAAATTAGACGAATAAAAAAATCGATATTTCGTTCAGGTTCTAGCCGAAGACGGAGTAGTAGAGAGATACGTGGGAAATCCGAGAGAAGCAGCGGCGATTAGAAACACTTTTGCGGGTCTCTGGGCGATTGAGGGAGAAGACCCATTGACACAGAGAATGGTCAAGGTACGGGGGAATACTCTCTTTCTCTGTCTCTCTCTCTCTTTCTCTCTCTCTCTCTCTCTCTCTTTCTATCTCTCTGTCTCTCTCTCTCTCTCTGTCTCTCTTTCCTCTCTCTCTCTCTCTCTCTCTCTCTCTCTCTCTCTCTCTCTCTCTCTCTCTCTGTCTCTCTGTTGAAAACCCTTCACAAGAGTTTATGATTCAATGTATGATTTTTTCCTTTGACCCTCACTCCAATGTTGCGCGCACACTTTATAGCTTCTCTTTGTCTTGTGTTTTCGATCATACTTTGCATTTCGCTAATGTAGATTGAGGTAGCAATTTTAATGGTGATCGCTCTACCCCTTTCCCTACCCCCCCCCCCCCTCTCTCTATTTTCTCTCTCTCTTCCCCTCTCTCTCTCTCTGCCTCTTTCTCACTCTCTCTCTCCCTCTCTCTCTCCCCTTCTCTAACTCCCCGTCCGTTCCAGGGTGCCATCAGTCATCCCTCTGAATTCGTGTTGAAACCCCAGTTGGAGGGTGGTGGGGGCAACTTCTATGGTGAGGAAATGGTCACCAAACTACAGACTATGAACAGAGAGGAGAGAGGAGCTCACATTCTAATGGAGAGAATACAACCGCTCGTTGTAGAGGTAGTTTAAAGTAGGACGATTATGTGGTCCAATCGCAACGCTTCAGTCCTTTTAACTACAATTGAAAAATGTATTGCAGTTTAAAGGACTGAAGCGATGAGATTGGAGCACATAATCGTCCTTCTTTAACGAAATTTGTCTACAACTTGAAGTAAACTTTGTTTAAGTTATTCTTAGTTCGAGGTTTAAGGTGATAAATGGGCTAAACTTGCAAAAATCAAGATTTTGTACAGGAAAGTAAGTGTGGAACGACTCTTCATATGATGTGATAAGAAAAAAAGGGCGACATGGAAATTCTATGCCGTTATGATTTGTGCGGGGGTAGGGCCATACGGAAATTGGTCGGTTTCATATAACTTGTCAGTGTATTTCATCCGAATGTTTCTGCAGTCATATTTGTTTCGAGCCCACGGTCGTGAAATGATTTATGGTTCATTCAACAAAAAAGTAGAATTCTGCCAAGAGAAGGCGTTCTAGTTCTGAAATTGACATTCGTTCGAGAAAGAAAAAGGCGATCTTTGCAATTGGTCCAAATGTCGTATATTTCACCTGAATGTTTCTGCAGAACTACTTGATCCGTGCCGAGATGCCGTCTGTGATGGGCGATGTTGTGAGTGAACTGGGAATCTACGGATATGCCCTGGGGCAGAAAAATGACGTGGAAACAGTGACCAGCGGACATCTTTTGAGGACAAAGGCAGAGAAGACTAACGAGGCATGTGTCTTTTTCAGACCAATTCCACAAACCGGGTATTTTGTTAACCCTATCAGGTAACCATGAACGAGTTACATGTTCAACTATTTTGCTTACCTTGTTTCTAACACCCTTTTTACAATGCATTTTGGGGCAGTTTTGAGGTTACCAAGTAATTAACAAAAGGGTAAACAATGTACCGGGTTGGATAGAGAATTCGCCTCCTTTCATTCCTACCGCCCACAGTAGAAATTAAAAATTTTCAGTGAATTCGAGTTATTTTTGAATTGTTTCCAAAACTTTATTTTAAACCAACACTTTACAAACAAAACTTTTTTTTACAAAACTTTACTTTAAACCAACAACAACAAAACCAACAGGAGAAGTATTTTATTTCACATTTCACATCAGAATTAGTTTCTTCTTTGCAGGGCGGAGTCGCTGTTGGTGCGGCTGTAATCGACAGCCCATTCCTGTTCGAACTTCTCTAAGAATACGGGAAGGGGAGATGAAAATTGTGATATTCGACTTTTGTGATTAATAATGTTTGTTAATTTTACACTCATAGGTATTCAATAAATATTTTTAGTATTTTGTACAATATTATTCTAAAAACCCCATAATTGTGTCTAATTATTAGCTGCATTAAAACCTCGTACAGAACAGGATAGTTCTGAAAGGTGCCCTAAGGTGTGGGTGCGAAAGAACACCACATATCTGCCTATTTATATTAGACCAAATGAGAAATGATGGTAACTATGATATATTACTGTTCATAGTTTGAACGGGAAAAACTATTACATTTGAATGTGAGGCGAGGGAGGTCAATGTAATTGTTCTGAAAAACAAACTTTCGAGATAAACGTGTCTCAACTATCCAACAAAAGCTGTAAGCAGGTGTTTTCCGTGATTGACGAAAACGGCTTCTCTGCCTTTGGGTTTTGGAGCATCGTCTGTAAGCAGAGAAATGGTTTCTGAATTTGATGAGGCCGAAATATTGGTAAGAAAAATGTTCGAAATTCTTTTGTTGTCAGGCTCAGTTCAAGCGGCGGAAAAATGTTACAATCGCCGTATGTATAACATTATAGCGCTTTTTAGAGACACTCTCTCTTCATCTGTTAATCTGAGTAAGAAGGAGTAAGTAAGTAAGTATGCGATAGAGATAGAATGGGAGAAGAGAATGGGGTTACTCACCAGCCTCTGATCATGGTGGAGCCGATCGACTTCCGCCTCCAGCTCATCGATTCTTGCATTCCGTAGGGCCAAGGTACGACATACTCCGTCGGACTGCAAACACAATTACATTACAATTACAACATGACGGATAACGGGAGATAGAAAAAGCTCAAAATTATCACTATTTCAATTTAAACTAATCTAGAATATATGTGTACTCACGAAGTTAGTTTCTTGTGCCAGGTCCTCTCTGAGACCCCGGTTTTTTCTTTCCGAAGATTCGAGGCGAGCTTCGAGCGCGGCCCTCGAGCCATCTGTGATGGTTTCTTCTCCATCTATCGAGCCGACCAAGTTTGTTCTTGGTCGGCTTCCCGATCCTTCCAATATTTTTTCCGGTCAGCCTCTCGTTTGTGGCTGGCCTGCAACTCCTGCGAGAGTTTGTAATGGTCCTTGTACAGACCAGACGCCTGAAATGAATGAAATGTTGATTTCAAGTAAGCTTCTCACGAAGAATCTTGATAATGAAGAGATAACAAATGATAATTTTTCAATTTAATTCAATCAATGAACAATGTTGAAATGTTATTAACGTTTTTCTCACACACACAAAATACACTAAAATATACATAACATTACATACATTTACAGTAAGATGGAGAGAGAGAGATCATTTGAGAAATTATATAATATGCGTAAGCTTATATTAAAATGTTAATTATATCTAAAACGCTTAACTTCATACAGGTGATAATCTTTTATATAATAAGGTTAGAGAGATAGTTGAAACGCACTGGGTCCTGTGTGGCACTGGGTGAGCGAGAGAAAGAGAGATAAAGACGGAGTTAGAGAGAGAAATTGAGAAAACGAGAGAGAGGGAGAGAGAGGGGGGAGCGAGAGAAATAGGAAACCTCACCGGTCGTCGGCTGGCGTACGACTCCTGGCAGCAGCGGGGGGAGCTGTCCAGAGGTCGTTCCTGAAAAAAGATGATTACAATGTCGTTTTTATACATCTAAAGATAGAGACACTGAAAATGTGTGAAGAAAGATAGAGAACGAGAGATAGATAAAGAGGGGAAGAAAACGAGAGAGAGGGCAAGAAAGAGAGGTGAGCGAGAGAGAAAGCGAGACAGCCAGAGTAGGAACTTTACCTGTTCTGCCCAGTTTTTTCATTGATGTTCTTGGAGCTGCGGGTGCGTCGTTGCATTTCCACCGAAGACCTGAAATATGAAATAAGCGCAAATGCCATATTCATCGATTCAAAGATACAACGAGAATTTGTGGAAAGAGAGAGAGAGAAAGAGAAAGAATAAGAGAGAGAAAGAGAACAAAAAAAAGAGAATAAGAGAGGTTACCTTGATTTGGTTTTTGACTTGTTAGGCTCGCGCCAAGATGTGAGCTGGTGCCGCTCCAGTCTTCGGTCGTCCGCGTTAGAAGGCACTGGAATCGAATAAACATAATACATGGTTTCCGCAGGAAGGTACACAGTATATCCGAAGAAAGAATAAGAGCGATAACGGTGTGAGAAAAAGAGACGGAGAGACGAAGAGAAAGAGAGATAGCGAGAAAAAGAGAGAGAGAGAGAGAGAAAGGAGAAAGAAAGGAGAAAAAAGAGTGAAAGACTGAGAGAAAAAGAGAGAAAGCGAGAGAAAGAGAATGGGAAAGAGGGAGGAAGTTCGGAGAAAGGAGTAGCAGGTTCACTAGACTGAGGGAGAATGGGAACTCACTTGTGTTAGCAGGTTAGTCGGTGAGTAGAGCTCTGAATGGAGTCTTCTCAGCCGTTTTCTGCTTATATACTGCACGTGAAAACGCGTTTCCCTGCAGCTTTTCCCTGAAAACCGGGAAATCATTCTCGAAAACGCGTCCACCTCAGCAGCTTGAAAACAGAAAACCCATCCACTAAACGGCAATATCGATATTAGACATAGAAAGAACGTATAAAATATTATATTAAACAGAATCAATTTGTATAATAATTGAAAAACACTCAACTATATAAAATTCAAAATTATAAGAGCTCAGAAGTATAAATTTTATGTGCCGAGTGAAGAGACAATGCAACGACAGACAGAATCTGGCACACGTCATTTTACACGCGAACGCGCGCTATGCTAATCAGCTTACATGTTAAAGAAGGTAGGACACCAATAAAGAAATATGGCGCTTATAATAATTATTATGGCGCTTTTAATAATTATTATAGATTAGCATAGCGCGCTGTGGGACGAGACATAACGCGAATGAGGAGAAGTCAGATGGTTGTACAAAATGTCCCTGGGTCAGAACTCGATTCCCCGCGGGTCAGAACTTGATCTCTCCTGTTGGTGTCTGGCGTCCTTTGACAGGCAAACATGCAACACAAATTTATTGGTAGGTTATTAATCGATTCAAAACATCTGCCTGTTTGGTGACAAAAACAACTCTGTGATATTCTCTCATGAGATATATTGTGAGTAAGAGTTACACATTATTCGGTAGGTTATTGCGTGAGCCATTCAGCTATCGGAAAGTTTATGAACTACCTCACTTTTTTCAGGGTTCTACAGGATAGTTTCCGTGAGATGCTGCAGGTTTAGGTGAATTCTTTATGTAACCGGCTTTTTTTGTAACCTAACCGGATTTTGGTAATCCTTTTTGGGTTATCTTATTGGGTAACCGATCGATAACCGAAAATGAGAAGCGGTCGGTAACCGACAGTGAAAAGCGGTTACCTGTTTTTCCTCTGCAAAATTTGATTCTTACCGTTACTTTCTACGGACTTAAAGTTTAGTTTCAGGTTACCTACCGGTAACCGCAAGTAACCCAAAAAAAAGAGTTACCAAAAACCGGCATGGTTGCCGAAAAAACCGGTTACATATAGAATTGGCCGAAGGTTACATATATAGAATTGGCCGTAAGCTTACAAGCCTTCTGGCATATTATTTGCAGTGATTGTTAGCAATCAAAGTCAGTGTTTGTCAGTGTTTATAGTAGAAGTCAATTAAATATCACGTGAAATTTGCATTCTAATGAGGCATCGAGCACTTTTTATTGCACTTTTTTAGGTTTTGCTGTGTTTAACATGTTCCGTGACTGTGTTACTGACTATAGGGCTCGCCTTCTGGAAACAAGACTAAGTGTTCGTATGCTCGCCTTTTTTCTGTGTTTGTAGTTTAATCCAGTTCGTTTTCGGTCGGAAATCGTGAATTATGGTGATTCAATGATGCGTTTCTACTTTCTCAGACTTCAATACACTTCAATACAAATACACGCATTTCAGTTTACCTTCATGATCCCGTTTTCAACAGAGTACTATAATAACACCACTATATAGAGATGGCGTCACACTTGACTGCGCTTCATTCAATTTCACATACAACTTTTAGTTCTACGAAAGTGTTGCTCTAAACTCCGGATAATCACAAACTGATTAAAATCCAAAGAATTTCTGTCATCTTTCATACTATATTACCTCAAGGATTTTCGAATAAAACTAATTTATCATATGAAAACATCAGTTTATTCAGGTTCAGTAAAAAAAATTGTCGTTCATTCAACAATGTTGCACAAACACAACGCACGTATGTCGTCGAAGTCCACATGAAATACCCTGCCCTTTCTGAAATATCATGCGTGCGTTGTGAACCATTGTGCAACATTTGTATTGTTCTATTTTCGCAGAATACTTCTGCTACAGTATCACAGCAATTCGTATTGTTCACTTTTTGCTGATATAGAGGTCAAACCGAACACAACTCACGCATTTGTTGGTTCCCCCACTTTTCACTAATTTAACTATAATTGTTAATTAGCGTGCGAAATTTATCACCCACGTTTAATTTATTCTGCACTAGTTTGGTTAATAACAACTTGGTTACTAAAATCTACTTTTTCCGTTTGTGTGCGTTCATATTAGTGCATTGTTGTATGAGAACTGACATAATGTTGAACTGAGTTAATAAAAATCAGTCAAATGTGGCACCTCATGTTTATAGGTAACTATTAAGCAGACGGTAGTAGTTCTCTGTTCGTTGCTTGATGTAAAATATAGAAATGTGTGCATGAAAGCACTACTGTTAATAAATAATGATAATTTCATTTCAAAACATTTCGAAAGGTTCGCTTTTCGACAATAACCTCCGTGTTTCACAAAATGTACTTAAATAGACCGTACCTCTTCAGTTTGATGATGTAAGCTATTGCCGGTCACATGAGAAGAAAAATAAACAGAACAATATGATAGGAAATAGGGAACATTTCCCAACTTAGGTCGTTTTTGTGTAAACTTAAGCCACAGCGTGTAGACGCGCACAAACTGTCCACGAAACGTGCGCAAAAAGTATCAAAAATTTGAAAAGTTAACAATTGAAAGAAAGGGTTTTCGATATTGATTCAAAATATCGTTTTGTTGACAATCGAGGTTGTGTTTACTAGAACATGGCCAAAAGCTTTGTGATACAGTAATTCTATGAATGACTTGGCTCATAAAACCCTCAGTTCTCCACGATTTAAATTTTCCTTTTCTGTCGTTCAATGCGATGGTCCACCAGTACAATATTGAAGCAGTGTCTTGCCTTTTCGTTTTTTTCTATTCGATCAAAATTACAGAGAAACGGTCCCTCCAAAAGCCAGTTACTTATATGGTCTGGTAATACAAACAAACAATCATCAGAGTATGAAGTATTATAAAGTTGTTGTGTGCTGTGGACATCAGAACTCAGAAGTTAAAATATACACAATCAAATTTACAGTATCTAACTCCTATAGTATTCCTCAAGTATTCGAAAATGAGTTGGATATTCAATCGATTCACTTTTGTTAGCGTAGCATTTGCCCCTTATTCTGGTTTCACATTCAGTTTTACCATAACCACATCCAAGTTTTCTTACTGTTTGTATATGTACACATCAGTATTTTTCAGCTGTCTCAGCAATGTTTTCGGTAAATCACAATGTTCGAAATATTGGATGAGAAACAAAAAAAACATTAATGACGTGCCATTGTGCCCAACGTTTCATTTTCTAGAAGTACAGAATGTGGACTTCAGTTGACCAAATACTACTCCAAATGAATATTGTTGGCACGTTTGCAACGTATGTAACAGTTTCAATTCAAAATACTACTGTTTTACTCGCAGGTGAAGTGTATTGAGACTAGTGAACCTGCGCATCATTAGCATCAGTTAGAATGACATATCGGGACCTCAATCACAACTTTACATTGAGGTTTGAGCTTACAAAATTCGACCAAATTTGTGATTTGCACCTCTGAGCGGCACTCGAATGTTTTGCGCACACTTTATATCTCGCTCTAATTTTTCAACTCAATTTACTTTCGTGATCCATTACAAAAAATGTCGCTGTTTCCTTCAATGATAGTAGAGGAAAAAATGTCATTTTGCTGTAAGAATGAGGAGTACTGTTCAAATGGTCGTCACTCTCTCACAATAGAATGCACCTACCGTATCATTTCGAATTATCGAGAATTTTGAGAGTTTTAATTTAATGATAATTTTAATTTGCAGCTTAAAGTTTCTTGGGAGTACATTTGTAGCAGTTGTATTTTAGGTGGAACTTAATACTTAACGTCCGGTTTGGTTAGATGTTTCTGAAATTGTTTGAAAAAGAATTTGGTTGAAAAGTATAGAATTTCTTTTTAGAGATGGGTTTATATTGCCTTTGTGTACGAGAACTCACACCTTTTGTTTGGGTGGAAGTGTGCTGAAATCTGTGAGTAAAAATCAGTCAAATGTGGCACCCCATGTTCATAGGAGTCACCATTGAGTAGTCTGTAATATAGTCAGTAAAACGAGGTTAATAATAATAATAATGAGTTTATCAATATTCTGTATAACAATCGAATTAGCGACGAGATGATAACTTATGAACTGATGTCTAAAAACAGAAAACTAATAAAACAGCGAGTAATACATAAAAGTTCATATTATTTAGAAGATAATAAACGCGATTGAAGATGAGCACATAGGAACGTGAGATGCCTATTTACAAGGTGGAAGGGGTTCCCATGATGGGTTAATGTGATAACGGAAACCATAGAGATCAAAGTACACATCAGAAACAATTGGGGCAAGATGAGAATGTAATTGATAGCAGCCATGGAAAGCACTGTAACGTTCACGCATAGGAAACTTACTGCGATGCATGTCATACAAAGCAATAACGTTAGATTGACTCAGTATTAAAAAAATAAAAAAGTGGGTACGCGATCGGACGTGTAATAATACTTCGACTATACCAGTATTTGATAACTTGTTATATTAATTGATTGGACATCTACTGATAATAACCACTCACCGGGGTCTAGACTATTGCCAAACGCCCGATGTATATTCGAAAACATTTCTCCAATAAACAAACAGCATTTTAGATTTACTGTTTTCCATGTTTGTAGTAATCAATGTAGAAAACATAATCCCAAAGTTCAAACTATTTACAATACCTACAAAATATGAAAAATTTATCTGAAAGATTCACAATCTTACTGTAGAGAGCTATTGTTGCGTGAAACACACTTATATAACAGTGAGTATTAAAATATTGATAAGACATCTTTTAATGAGAACTACCCTCCCTCGTCTAGACTAGTGCCCAAAACCTTATGTAACAGTATTTACTAGATCTGCCTAAAATTGTTGTAATTAAATAAAGATACTATGCGTACTTTTTATTAATGTGATGAATGCAAGACAGTCCAGGAATCTGTAAAGAAAGATTGTGAATTACCTAGCAACTACAAAACATTGAACTGTTTTAAGTTCAATTGGAAATTTAGATTTGAACACTTGCCGAATTTCGCAAAAACAACAAGTACAACTGGCTACAACATCGTACACAGTGCCGTAGTTTGTAATCCCAAGTGGCCATGTGAGTTACATGAGCAAATTTTGGATGAAAAATTGTCAACTGCTGCTACTCTTGGTTCAACATTTTATTGCACATTTTTGAAGAACTACATGTTACCATTCAGAACAAACAAAATACTATCAAAAGCTGAGTCAGATATTAACGATTGAAAATATTGAACAGTTGGACAGTTTAAGTCTTATTTAGATGTGATTGACATTACTGCCTTATATCAAAATGTTCCATATACATTTCAATGAATGCGAGAAATCAACTGAGATTCTCAGAAGGTCCCCCTTACTTGTAGATGAAAGAGTTATGCTTCCATCCCTTTGGGGACTCAGTTTATTCCTAATGTCTTGAAACAGTTTGTTTATCGACTCAAAGGAATAAACATTATTATAGAATCGTGTTGTAAATTGATCTCGAAATAGAAACTACGCCCTTTTCGCTCCATTCCGACCAGAACAGAGGGATCAAACTACAATAACAGCTACAAACCAGAGTGTAATGGCCAACTTGCGAGAGGGTCGACTCCATCACTGCTAGCCCCTATTTAAATGTCAGATTTAGAAGGTTGGAATTGTAGACTCACTTTCGACTAGCTCCAATTCTGCTCCATTGTAGGATCAATATTAGTACTCATATATAGAGATGGCGCAACACTAGAGCGCGCATAGTTCCGATCTTTTCACACAGATGTACTGAAAGAATTCTGTATCGCGCGCAGCGCGAAGCGCTGCGTGTGAGTTGTGTTTGGTTTGGCCATTGCGCACCCATTTTTGGCTTTCAAACCACTAAAGTCTTCGAATAAAACATTTTTTTGAAATTTAAAAAGAGAGAGAGCTAGATATCTATTCAATACATGTTGTGTAAAAAAAATTAGGAAAATCGGTCAAGGTTGAAAAAAGTTATGCTGTTGTGTCGTTATGAAAATGTCCCTCGTCCCTCGTCCCTCGTCCCTCGTCCGGTGTCCGCATAGAAAATTATTTTTTTTAACCACTGAACCGATTCGGCTGAAATTTGGCACACATGCGTAGACCTCAAAGTTAGCTTGGCCCTCAAAGTTTGATGATGTCACGTTCAGTTTGGCGCTTGGCGCCGGTGCCAATAGGCGCCAGAAGCTGGAAAATATGTGTTCCCATGGATGAAATGCTCCCAAATTCTGCACAGAGGTTAGATAAGTGAATCCCAGGCTTTTCTAAAAATTTGGTGTCATGGTTTATATTTGGCGCCAAACGCTGGCGCCCAGTGGCGCCAAACTAGAACAACGCTAGGAAAGTAGGGTAACGAGCGATATGTTTCACAGATGTCCGAACTATGAACATAATTGACGAATATCACTTGGATACCAACATTTCTTCGAGATTCTGCGCCAAAACGGTACTTTATCCGCCAAATGGCGCCAAAATTGAAAATAGGGTTTCTGAACCAAAAAACAGTCGGAAATTGTGCTAACTGGACAATACATTTGTTTGCACAACGGTTCATAACGTTCTTAGGGGAAACCACTATGCACTTTTACGTTCAAGTTATACTTTGTATATTCTGTTTTTGTGAACCGTAGTGCAAACAAATGTATTGTTCTTTTTTTGTTGCACACTCATTCACAACATCGTATTGTTCACTTTTTGCAGAAAACGATGAAACCAAACAGAACTCACACACTTTCTGGTCCCCCACTTTTTACGAATTACACTACTTGACTCTTGTAAGTTTGAAGAGTTTGGGATATTGTAAATCATACTTTACCTCTTTATTTTTATTACATCAAATCTGATATAAAAACTTGAACTTTTTCAGGTTGAAGAAAACACGTGCTTTATAAACATAACAATTTACAGAAATTAATCTGGTGACATAAACACATATGAAATCCGAAGAGGCGCTATTATTGTGTGATGAACCAGTTATATTGAGCCTTGTCCTATAAAGTTCAATAAAGGAAGAAACACTGACGCTAAAAATGAAACAAAATAAAACGCTCCGCATGACTTCTTTCATTCTTCATTTTCAATTTCGTTTCGGTTATTCGGGCAATTTATGTATTTCAAACGAGCTGAAGCACTAACGAAACATCGCGTACAGAGTCCTATATACAACACTCACGAAGCATTGAAGTGTGCTAATTATTGCTGCCACATAAATGTGAAAAACGTAACTGAACTGAAGCTCGATAAACACCGTAACGCTAAAATATTACTCTACTAATTTTTTACTGAATTATAAAGTTCACTTATTATGCTCAGTTTTTAAGAAAATAAATTCTGATCTCAATCTTTGGATGAAGGTTGAAACAGGTAAGATGGAGGACCCGATAGAAGCAAACGAAAGAAAACACGTGATTCACGAACATCATCACTTTCAACCCCTGAAAAAATGTTTAAATTTAATTTGATACCATCCAATCTTTGTTTTCAGTTCAAACTATGCGGGGCCAATTGAACACACTGTGAAGATGATTTGGATTTATGAACCCCTTTCGTCATGTTTTTGATGATCCCCGCAATGATTTAGATATCAAGGGAATATTTTACTTTCGCCCCCCCCCCCACTTTTTTTCGTTCCAGCCTAAATAAGTCCTGTGTTGTTTTCACTCCCCACTAGGGGGGGGGGGGGGGGGGGGTGAAAGTAACATGGCTCCGTTTCAACTAAAAATCAGAAAGATGGGGGCGATTGTTAAAGATTGTCAAGCATGTTTTTTTCACCCCCCCCCCCCCCCCCCCAATTTATGTTAGTGGGGGGTTATTATACAATGTCGACATTTAACTTTTGCCCCCACCCTACCATACATTTACCTTTTACCCCCACCATTCTCTGTTGAACCTAGTGCGGGTGGGGGAGAGGGCAAACTAGGGTGCGATTGTACGGTGGGGGGGGCAGAAGTAAAAATCGATATTTCTTTAAAATTAGAAAAATAAAAAAATCGATATTTCGTTCAGGTTCTAGCCGAAGACGGAGTAGTGGAGAGATACGTGGGAAATCCGAGAGAAGCGGCGGCGATTAGAAACATTTTTGCGGGTCTCTGGGCGATTGCGGGAGAAGACCCATTGACACAGAGAATGGTCAAGGTACGGGGGAATACTCTCCTTCCCTCTTTCTCTCTCTTTCTCTGTCTCTCTTTCTCTCTTTCTCTCTCTTTCTCCGTCTCTCTCTTCTCTCTCTCTCTCTTTCTATCTCTCTCTTTCTGTCTGTTGTAGAGGGAGAAGATAGTCAAGGTACGGGGGAATACTCTCTTTCTCTCTCTTTCTCTCTCTGTCTCCGTCTCTCTTCTCTCTCTCTCTCTTTCGGTCTGTTATAGAGGGAGAAGATAGTCAAGGTACGGGGAAGACTCTCTTGAATGTTTCACGCACACTTCATATGTTCAGCTTGACTTGTTTTAAACGTTCGTTCCATGTCAGTTTTATTTATTATGTACCAGCAATTTCGCATTTGCGTAGAGGTTAACTTGTCTCTTAGTTGTTCTTCCCCTTCTTCTTTATCTATCTCTCTCAATCTCTCTCTTACCTTGTCTTTCTCTCACCGTGTGGTTCCTTGAAAAAACCTTCCACATGAGTTTATGGCTGGTTCAATGTGTGATTGGTTCCTTTGAGCTGCACTCGAATGTTGCTCGCACAATATATATCTTCGCTCCGTCCTTTGATCCATCCATGTCAGATCGTTACTAGAAGTTTAGGTATTCACTTAATAGGTAGGGAAGTGGTCGCAACCTCTCCCTTTCTTTTTCTATCGTACCCCTATGGCCCATATCTACTCCTTCTCACTACCTCTTCTCTCTATCTCTCCTTCTCTTTCCCTAATGTTCCTGCTCGTTCCAGGGTGCCATCAGTCATCCCTCTGAATTCGTGTTGAAACCCCAGTTGGAGGGTGGTGGGGGCAACTTCTATGGTGAGGAAATGGTGACCAAACTACAGACTATGAACAGAGAGGAGAGAGGAGCTCACATTCTGATGGAGAGAATACAACCGCTAGTTGTCGAGGTAATTTAACAGTATTTGTGTCTACAGCTTGAAGAAGGAGGATTATGTGGTCCAATCGCAACGCTTCAGTCCTTTAAACTGCATTACATTCTTCCATTGCAGTTTAAAGGACCGTTGACACGGGATTGGTCCACATAATCGTCCTTCTTTAACGAAATTTGTCTACAACTTGAAGTAAACTTTGTTTGAGTTATTCTTAGTTCGAGGTTTAGGTGATGAATGGGCTGAATTTGCGAAAATCAAGTTTTTGTACAGAAAAGTGTGGAACGACTCTTCCTATGGTGTGATAAGAGAAAAGGGCGACAGGGAAATTCTATACCGTTAGGATGTGTGCGGGGGTGAGGGGTGAATTCTATATCTAACCAGGTTTTTAGGTGACCTAACCGTTTCTTGGTAACCTGTTTGTCAGGTTACCTCAGTAGGTAACCGGTGGGTAACCTAAAATGAAAAACCGGTTACCTGTTTTTCTAACGCAAAATGTGGTTTTCACCGTTAGTTTGAGCGGTAACCGGATTTTAGTTTTAGGTTACTTTCAGGTTACCTACTAAGGTAACCTCAAAAAAGGGTTAGGTTACCTAAAAACCCGGTTAGTTGTAGAATTGGCCGGGGTGAGAGGCCATCTGGCAATTGGTCGGTTTCATATAACTTGTCAGTGTATTTCATCCGAATGTTTCTGCAGACATATTTGTTTCCAGCCCACGGTCGTGAAATGATTTATGGTTCATTTAACAAAAAAGTAGAATTCTGCCAACAGAAAGCGTTCTAGTTCTGAAATTGACATTCGTTAGAGAAAGAAAAAAGTGACCTTTATAATTGGTCCAAATGTCGTATATTTCACCTGAATGTTTCTTCAGAACTACTTGATCCGTGCCGAGATGCCGTCTGTGATGGGCGATGTTGTGAGTGAACTGGGAATCTACGGCTATGCCCTGGGGCAGAAAAATGACGTGGGAACAGTGACCAGCGGACATCTTTTGAGGACAAAGGCAGAGAAGACTAACGAGGTATGTGTCTTTTTCTGGTCGATTCCACAAATAACCGGGTATTTCGTTAACCCTATCAGGTAACCATGAACGAGTTACATGGTCAACTATTTTGCTTACCTTGTAATTAACAAAAGGGTAAACAAAGTACCGGGTTGGATAGAGAATTCGCCTTTTTTCATTCCTACCGAGACGCCCACAGCAGAAATTGAAAATTTTCAGTGAATTAATCAGTGAGAGTTATTGAATTGTTTCCAAAACTTTATTTTAAACTAACACTTTACAAACAAAACTTTTTTTTACAAAACTTCACTTTAAACCAACAACAACAAAACCAACAGGAAAAGTATTTTATTTCACATTTCACATCAGAATTTGTTTCTTCTTTGCAGGGCGGAGTCGCTGTTGGTGCTGCCGTAATCGACAGCCCATTCCTGTTCGAACTTCTCTAAGAATACGGGAAGGGGAGATGAAAACTGTGATATTCGACTTTTGTGATTAATAATGTTTGTTAATTTTACATTCATAGGTATTCAATAAATATTTTTAGTATTTTGTACAATATTATTCTGAAAACCCCATAATTGTGTCCTAAGGTGTGGGTGCGAAAGAACACCACAAATCTGCCTATTGATCTTAGACCAAATGAGAAATGATGGTAACTATGATATATTCTACTGTTTATAGTTTGAACGGGAAAAACTATTACATCTGAATGTGAGGCGAGGGAGGTCAATGTAATTGTTCTGAAAACAAACTTTTGAGATAAACGTGGTTCCTCAACTATCCAACAAAAGCTATAAGCAGGTGTTTTCCGTGATTGACGAAAACGGCTTCTCTGCCTTTGGGTTTTGAAGCATCGTCTGTAAGCAGCGAGAAAAGGTTTCTGAATTTGATGACGAGGCCGGGGAAAATCGTACAATTGCCCCCCCCCCCCTCACCTTAAGTCCCCCCTCCGTAGTACTATCACCCCCCTCCCAACACGATTCCCTATAAAGAGGGGGGGGGGGGGGTGATTGTAAATGGGGGTAATTGTAAAATGTCGACGTTTAACAATCACCCCCCACAATACAAAATGGGGGTAGTAGTACAACCCCGGACCTGTTTAACAATCGCCCCCCACTCAATCCAAACCTGCAGTAAACAAGGACGTTGTACAATCACCCCCCATTGGAGGTGGGGGGTGATGGTACTACGGGTCGGATTCCAACCTTTTTCGGCTCAAGAGGGGGGGGGGGCGATTGTACAATAAACCCCGAGACCAAAATATTGGTAAGAAAAATGTTCAAAACTCTTTTGTCGTCAGGCTCAGTTGAAGCGGCAGATTTCTGAAAATAGTGGAAATTAGGAATTAAAGAATGACGATTATGTGCTCCAATCTCAACGCTTCAGTCCTTTAAACTGCAATATATTTTTCAATTGCAGTTTAAAGGACTGACGCGCCGAGATTGGAGCACATAATCGTCCTACTTTAAGAGAATAACAAATAATTTTGATATGTTTGTTTATTAATTTAAAAACATAATATGAACTATGATTGTAAGTAATAATTAATTTTTCGAAAGCGCTCCAATTAATTTAGGGTTAATATGGGGTCATTATGTGACTCGCGGTGAAAATACTTGCTGGCCATAGTTCGTTTCATTCCCACTGAGGCGGCCAAGATGTTCGGATGACTATTTCTCAGCATGAGTATTCTCGGCCCGTCAGTCCTTTGAACTGCAATTGAAAAATGTATTGCAGTTTAAAGGACGGAAGCGTTGAGATTGGAGCACATGTTCGTCCTTGACTACAACTTGAAGTAAACTTTATTCGAGGTTTAGGTGATAAATTGGCAGAATTTGCGAAAATTTGGGAATGAAACGAACTACTATTTCTCAGCATGAGTATTCTTTTATGCACGTGTTCTTATGGAATTGGAACACCGCTAACAGAGATTGGCAGTTAGTTATGTTCGTCCTTGACTACAACTTGAAGTAAACTTTATTCGAGGTTTAGGTGATAAATTGGCTGAATTTGCGAAAATTTGGGAATGAAACGAACTACTATTTCTCAGCATGAGTATTCTTTTATGCACGTGTTCTTATGGAATTGGAACACCGCTAACAGAGATTGGCAGTTAGTTATGTTCGTCCTTGACTACAACTTGAAGTAAACTTTATTCGAGGTTTAGGTGATAAATTGGCTGAATTTGCGAAAATTTGGGAATGAAACGAACTACTATTTCTCAGCATGAGTATTCTTTTATGCACGTGTTCTTATGGAATTGGAACACCGCTAACAGAGATTGGCAGTTAGTTGAAAAACTGCGAACTGGTGAAAATTAGCCTGGAAAGCTCTTTGGCACGCCGCCAAGTCTCAGTAGGAATGACCGGAACCATGCTACACAGCAAAAGTTACTTTATATCGGACGAAAGAAAGGATTTGGACTAATTCTCGGATAGAGATAGGCTGAAATCACATATTTTCCAATTCTTGAGTTATGAAAATCTAAAACTAAGCACATTGAAACTAAGAAATACGTAATGAGTGACTGGACAATCGCTTTAGTTTGATATCAACTCCTCCAATAATTCATGATTTTCGATCAAAAGGAGTGGGATCAAACTACAGAAACAGAAAAAAGAGGAAAGTGATCAACCAACCTAGGCGGGGTCGCCTGGAACCTTTCTCTTCTCTCCAACGCAAACCCAGGTATACATTTCGGCGGCGGCAATAATAGGCGCGGCGGCAATAGGCGCGGCGCCAGCGAGAAGTGAGTTCCGATCGGGTTAGATGAGTCCATGGCGCAGCCTTCCGTCTTCTATACAACCACCGAAATGAGCTGACCGAATGCCTTCAAATGCACGCGTTAACAGTTCTCAACGGAAAGTGCACAAAACGGCAAACGACGTTTGTTTAGACGGGTTTGGATTTCGCAATCTGGACGTGTTGGAACTCGGAATCGTGAAAATGGGACTTCCAGACAAAACTGAGCAAATGCCTGGAGAAATGAATGTTTTCTCGGCTGAAATGCTTCGAAACGATGAAACTGCAATCGTGGTAACCAGAAAAAACAATTACCCGCTGAGGCTAAAGTGGATGAAAGACTACGGAAGCACATGAAACATTATAGGAAATGTAATATTCAATTTTTTTTCTCTCAACAACACTCAAGCAAGCAATGTAAATCTCTCGAATGAACAGATTTTGTCAAATGAACTCCAACTCCACTCCAACCCAAAACTTATAACTCCAAACTAACTCCAACTCCAAAACCGAAAAACTCCAAAACTTCTAGAGCTAGTTTGAAGTGACACATTTCAATTTGTCGAATCGACACGAACTGGTTTAAAGATAGAGGTTCTCGCCAACATTTATCTGCGAACGTTCCTTATTTTGCTTGTTTGTATGTTTGAAGAGCATGTGGAGATACGATGCCTAAAACTGAACCGAAAAAAATGGTGGATGTACTGTTTTGGTAACCTGGTATACTGTAACTAAACAATTTTTCAAACTGCCGCAATTACGCAAAACTACGCGCGGTGTCTACGTACACCCGTTGCGGTTCGACGCCAGCGATAAAACAAACGGATTTTTTCTCTCTTCAATTTTCTATGCTTATTATTATTATTATTGTTATAATTATATCATTATATATTGTTGCCGATCACGATTATTAATATTATCTTTACACAAAATTGTTAACTTTTTATTATACTGGTATCTGATTTCTGAAAAAGTTGTTGCTTCTACTAAACTTTTTCACTTTTGGGAGTAATGTTGTCCTCACGTCTGTGCAGTAAATATCATTCAACTTTCGATATGTTCTCGTCTTATTTTGAACTGTATGTTTAATAATATTTACTGCAGGGCCTGGTCTCGCTGGCATGGATGTTTGTCACGTCCGTTTGCAATTTTTCACAGGTGAGTCACATATTATCAGTTTAGACACAGATTTTTTTGTATTTTGGATAATCTTTGCTTGGAGGTTGGAGGTTGAATTATTAATCTCGACACTCAATAATTATATACAACTCAGTCTTCACCTCCAATATGCATACTTTACCAATAGTCTCACCCGAATATGGGAAATTTAACAACTCTATGGACCCGGCATCCGGCTTCAGAAAAGGCTTTCTATTTCAAAAAAGTCCGCTCATTTGTAGTATGTTATTTCATGAACTTAGCACAAAGATTTTTGTTTTATCACGTTCAGCTTATGCTATTTTTAGAAGTTTAACGCAAAACATCTGTTTTGTGTTGAAGTACGTTGAATGTCATAGTGTTGCGTGAGGGATAACGCATACATTCAAATTTGGGTTAAATTGAACTTCCTTGCTCTCAAGAAAAAGCCAAAACTTGCGTAAGTAAGGTTATTAATGTCCTTCAACCTTCAATAATTACTACCATAAGAAACATTCATATCCCAATTCTTTTGATCAAATAACTTATTCTCGTTATATTTCAGGAATCGAGTTTCATGGAGCGTGATTGCTCCTCGTCATCAACGTTAGCTGGGAATGGAATTGCACCGCAGTCCGCAGCCTTCGTTAGACTCATCTCCTGTACATATCGTCAACGAATTGTCATTTCTTTGGATATATTGGTTAGCATAGCAAAACTTATTTAGAATTTAGATACATTGAGCGACCGCTATTTGTAGTTCTACTCTGTTTAGCCGAAACCATCCGAACGAAGCCATGAAACGAAACTTTATTAGAAAGTACCGGTCGCTCAGGGTTCTAATATGTGTTTTCACTATTTAGATTGTATCATATATAAACATCATCTATTCAGTTTTTTATAGTTCATCAGTCTATTAATGGTTAGTTATAATAATAATGGGGGAGATAGACATTGGTTTCAAATCAAGTCCCATACGTTCCCTATTATTGAGAAACAAAAACAGCTGAATTTCAATGAAGAAATAGAAAACACACGTCCATAGTTTCATTTCGATTTGTAAAAACGTGCTCATTGGACTCCCACCTCCTTTTTCTTGACTTTTCTGGTTCGCTGAACACTGTCATTTTCTCGCTGAAATTATACATGTTAGAAAATATAATTAATTTATATTTCCAACTGTGTCCCATTCAGTTCTTGTGACGTTCTTTTTTACACTTTGACAGCACCATACACAGTCTGACAGTAATGACAGTATTCGAAACATATTGTTGTGTATAGTCACATAAAAACATGTCATGTCATCATTCAAAAACTTGCACCTATAAAGGTGCACATTCAGGGACCTTTCAGTTTTGCTTGACTGTTTCTAAATACATTTGAACTACCCAACCCGATCAGTGCAGTTTATATGATGCTAATGAACAAATCATTGAATAGTTTCATTCTCATTTTGAAACATTTCCCCAATTTTACTATTTGTACCCGATAGGTGAAATACTAATTCGTCATGTATATGTATGATTTTGTTAAATGAAATTTCTTTCTTGAATTGTACGACACATTTTCTGAATTTTTTTTATAAAATAAAATATCATGAACACGAGTATCAACGGATTTCGAGGCTGCACAACCGCTCTTCACACCAGGACAGAGAAGACGCTGAAGTTTAAATAATCATCGATTAGAAATTGAAAACTGCTTATCTGCTTACAAAGAAGATGAAAATATACGGTTTCATGTACGCAAAATCTAGAGACAGGTGATATCTAGATGCTGGTACAGGTAATTTTCTGATTAATAAACACTGCAGTTACGAATTGGGGAGAGCATTTCACAAGAAGCAGAAGCAACTAGTTTTCTTTATTTATATATACGAAACGTTGTTGACTTTACATGAAGGCTGACTTTTCCGATATTGACAAAAGTGGAGCTGGTTTCGAATTATTCTTGCTTTTTAGCCAAGCTTGCCGTAGTATGATAACGATCAGCTAGTTCTGGTTAACGAAGAGTACATTCGTACCAGAATTCCCAGGTGAACGCACCAATTTTCAATTCAGACAAAGGACAATTAAAAAAATGATGTTCAATACTCACCCTGACAGTTAGCTCCAAGCAGGCGGGCGACCAAATCTCCCACAACAGTCTGAAGAGAACAAGGTAGTAATCAAGGACGACACAGAGTAGAAAGTAGACACAGAGAATAGGAAATATGCACAGTAGAAAGTAGATTCTCAGAGCATGGCACAACTATATGGAACTATATGCTGCGAACAATGTGTTTGTGATGGCCAAATTTTCTGATGCCAAGGGAGTTGACAACTATTGAAAACCAACAGGTTTGGTTGCTTCCATGACTAGTTTGAAGTGAACTTAACGAGATGAGTGAAATTGCACAACTTATTGTACTCTTTTCATGCGATTTCTGCATAATCATACCTGGAAAATGGTTATCGAACTATATTACATGTGAATTGGTGTAGTTAGAAATATATCAACACATAATGAGAGCAATAATGAAAAAATAACACAAAAACTCAATCAAACGATAATTTCAACCAACTGCGTTTTTCAAAAAAACCCCGTCGTACGGTACACGCAAAATGTACGTATTACACCGCCACAACTCCGAGCAACTCCGAGCGCGGCGGGAATTTGAAAAATATTGAAAAACACATCACAAATTTTGCCGATTGAGAAAAGAAACATGGTATTTCGGGTTCAGATACAATGGTTGATATATAATTACATCCAATAAAGTACTCATTTTCAATGTTGGCGAGACCCTTTATCTTTAAACCGATGAATCCAGTGAATTGTGTAACTTTCGATCGTTAAATTGTCGTAATTTCCCGTATTCTGTATTTATAGTTTGATCCATTGGCTTGATAAAAGTGTAAGCTAGTGAGACCTTTAACAAATATGTATTAACAAACAATGCAAACAAACATGTTAACAAACATGTTTTTTTGTGGGGCGGGACGGAACCGGAGCGGGGCGGGGGCGTGTTTACCGACGAGGCGGATCATTGTAACGGCCGCCACGGCGGTACCTCAACTCCTCATCTTGATATATCCCGTTCTGAAACAACACAAATAAGGGAATAAGGAAGTAGAAAATCAAATCAGTCTTATCCCACAGAGAGCCTCATACGTAATGCGCATATTAAGTATGTATAACATTATGGCACTTTTTAGAGACACTCTCTCTCTTCATCTGTTAATCTGAGTAAGTATGAGTAAAAGTAAGTAAGTATGCGATAGAGATAGAATGGGAGAAGAGAATGGGGTGTTACTTACCAGCCTCTGATCATGGTGGAGCCGATCGACTTCCGTCTCCAGCTCCTCGATTCTGGCATTGCGTACGGCCAAGGTACGACCTACTCCGTCGGACTGCAAACACAATTACATTACAATTACAACATGACGGATAACGGGAGATAGAAAAAGCTCAAAATTATCACTATTTCAATTTAAACTAATCTAGAATATATGTGTACTCACGAAGTTAGTTTCTTGTGCCAGGTCCTCTCTGACCCCGGTTTTTTCTTTCCGAAGATTCGAGGCGAGCTTCGAGCGCGGCCCCTCGAGCCATCTGTGATGGTTTCTTCTCCATCTATCGAGCCGACCAAGTTTGTTCTTGGTCGGCTTCCCGATCCTTCCAATATTTTTTCCGGTCAGCCTCTCGTTTGTGGCTGGCCTGCAACTACTGCGAGAGTTTGTAATGGTCCTTGTACAGACCAGACGCCTGAAATGAATGAAATGTTGATTTCAAGTAAGCTTCTCACGAAGAATCTTGATAATGAAGAGATAAAAAATGATAATTTTTCAATTTAATTCAATCAAATAATCATGTTGAAATGTTATTAACGTTTTTCTCACAAACACAAAAATACACTAAAATATACATAACATTACCTACATTTACAGTAAGATAAAGAGAGAGAGAGGGGGAGAGGGAGTTGGGCGTTAGGAGTCAGAGAGTTACGAGTTAGAAAGAGAGGGAGAGGGAGAGAGAGAGAGGGGAGCGAGAGCAATAGGAAACCTCACCGGTGGTCGTCGGCTGGTGTGCGGCTCCTGGCAGCGGCGGGGGGAGCTTTCCCGTGGTAGTTCCTGAAAAAAAAGATGATTACAATGTCGTATTCATAGATCTAAAGATAGAGACACTGAAAATGTGTGAAGAAAAATAGAGAACAAGAGAGAGATAAAGAGGGAAAAGAACAAGAAAACGAGAGAGAGGGCGAGAGAGAGAGAGAGAGAGAGAGAGAGAGAAATGGGAAACCTCACCGGTGGTCGTCGCCTGGTGTGCGGCTCCTGGCAGCGGCGGAGGGAGCTGTCCCGTGGTCGTTCTTGAAAAAAAAAAATGATTACAATGTCGTATTCATAGATCTAAAGATAGAGACACTGAAAATGTGTGAAGAAAAATAGAGAACAAGAGAGAGATAAAGAGGGGAAAAGAACAAGAAAACGAGAGAGAGGGCGAGAGAGAGAGAGAGAGAGAAATGGGAAACCTCACCGGTGGTCGTCGCCTGGTGTGCGGCTCCTGGCAGCGGCGGGGGGAGCTGTCCCGTGGTCTTTCCTGAAAAAAAAGATGATTACAATGTCGTATTCATAGATCTAAAAATAGAGACACTGAAAATGTGTGAAGAAAGATAGAGAACAAGAGAGAGATAAAGAGGGGAAAAGAACAAGAAAACGAGAGAGAGGGCGAGAGAGAGAGAGAGAGAGAAATGGGAAACCTCACCGGTGGTCGTCGCCTGGTGTGCGGCTCCTGGCAGCGGCGGGGGGAGCTGTCCCGTGGTCGTTCCTGAAAAAAAAGATGATTACAATGTCGTATTCATAGATCTAAAGATAGAGACACTGAAAATGTGAGAAGAAAGATAGAGAACAAGAGAGAGATAAAGAGGGGAAGAGAACAAGAAAACGAGAGAGAGGGCGAGAGAGAGAGAGAGAGAGAGAGAGAGAGAGAGAGAGAGAGAGAGAGAGAAATGGGAAACTTCACCGGTGGTCGTCGCCTGGTGTGCGGCTCCTGGCAGCGACAGGGGGAGCTGTCCCGACGTCGTGCCTGAAAAAAGATGATTACAATGTCGTATTTATAGATCTAAAGATAGAGACAATGAAAAGATGTATAAGAAAGATAGAGAGCAAGAGAGAGATAAAGAAAAAGAAAGGGGGGATGGAGAGAGAGTAGGGTTGTTAAAGCCAAACTCGAATTTCGAAAAAACTCGAAATAACTCGAAATTTCCAGTTTCGAGTTTCGAGTTTGGCCTCGTCCCAAGTCGGAAATATTGGACGAATGAGCGTTTCATAGCACTTTTTTTGCTATTTCAAATATAAAGTGCTTCTTTTTTCATGATTCTCGCATAATCACGAGAAAAAAAATAGAATTTCTCGAAAAATTCTTATTTGTTCAGCTCGATAAAATCCTAAAACTGAACGACCAAACTCGAAACTCGAAAACTCGGTTTTTTTAAAACGCTGAAAACTCGAACTCGAAAAACTCGAAATTTCAAACTCGATTAACATAAGAGAGAGAGATAAGAGAGAGAGAGAGTGAGAGATAGAGAGAGAGAGAGAGAGAGAGAGAGAGAGAGAGAGAGAGAGAGAGAGAGAGAGAAAGAGAAAAAGAGATAAGAGAGAGAGAGGGGGGGAGAGAGAGAGAGAGAGAGAGAGAGAGAGAGAGAGAGAGAGAGAGAGAGAGAGAGAGAGAGAGAGAGAGAGAGAGAGAGAGAGAAGTGAAGTTACCTGGATTCCGATTTGTTCGGCTCGCGCCTAGATGTGAGCTGGTGCCGCTCCAGTCTTCGGTCGTCAGTGGAAGGCACTGGAAGCGAATAAATATGATACATGATTCTCATATGGAGGTAGATAATATATCCAGAGAAAGATTGAAGCGATAACGGGGTGAGAGAAGAAGAGAGAAACTGAGAGGAGAAATAGAGTGAGGGAGAAAGAGAAAGAATAAGAAAGAGAGTGGGAGTGAAAGACAGGAAAGCGATAGAGATAGAGGAGAGAGAGAGGAAGAGAGAAAGGAAAAAAAGGGAGAGAGAGAGAACAAAGAGAGAGAGAGGGAGATTGAGAGCGAGCACGTTTGAAAGTAAGACTAGCAGGTTCACTAGACTCAGGGAGAATGGCAACTCACTTGTGTTAGCAGGTTAGTGAGTCCGAATGGCTCCGCTCCGAATGGAATCTCCGAATCTCCGAATGGAGTCTTCTCAGCCGTTTTCTGCTTATATACTGCACGCGAAAACGCGTTTCCAGGCAGCTCTACCCTGAAAACCGGGAAATCATTCTCGAAAACGCGTCCACCTCAGCAGCTTGAAAACAGAAAACCCGTCCACTAAACGGCAATATCGATATTAGACATAGAAAGAACGTATAAAATATTATATCAAACAAAATCAATTTGTAAAATAATTGAAAAAGTTACACTTAACTATATAAAATTCAAAATTATAAGAGCTCAGAAGTATAAATTTTATGTGCCGAGTGAAGAAACAATGCAACGACAGACAGAATCTGGCACACGTCATCTTACACGCAAACGCGCGCTATGCTAATCAGCTTACATGTTAAAGAAGGCAGGACACCAATAAAGAAATATGGCGCATATAATAATAATTATTATGGCGCTTTTAATAATTATTATAGATTAGCATAGGCAGGGTTCATACTTCCTGTCGCTGAATTAGGCGACAGCAGCAGTCGCCGCGCAGCATTTTCAAAATGCTGCTGTCGCTCATATTGGCAGCAGCAATGTCGCTTGATCTAGCTACCAAAAGTATGAACGACTTTTTCTTCGATTTGTACTAAATGTCAAATTTTGGTCAAAAACCATGATCTTTTTCAAAAATGGTAGTTTTACTTGATAATTTTGGTCTAGATTGTTCGAAAAACCTTATTGCATGGTTATTTGGTGGAAATTTCTATCATGATACAATGAGTGATTTTTTTATAAGATCCAATGTTTTACTCTCGATTAATGATTTTTTTTGTTTTAAAACCCACTCCAAGATCGAAAGTGTGATTTTCCAAGTTTTGATAAACTTACATAAGAATAACTCGTTTTGACAGCTTTAGAAAGTCAAAAATCAGATTATTTCCCACCCCAATTACCGGTGAACAATATTGATACAAGTGATATATATTTTAACTGAGTTAGTAAATACCATAATAATCATTCGAATTTGAGAAATTGGAGGAATGAATAAAAAATTGAGCAAAACCCAATGAGCGACGCGTCATGTATTTTACTAGCTAGTAAACTACACTTGTCGCTGAATTCGGCTGCAATTGTCGCCGAATTAAGCGACAGCGACGTGATTTGGCAACAAAAAAGTATGAACACCCAGTTGGCGACGCGACGTCGCTGTAGCGCAATTCGGCAACAGGCGACGCGATCGATAATCATGATTTGTGTATTGTCGCGCGTGCTGCCGAATTCAGCGACAGGAAGTATGAACCCTGCCATAGCGCGCAGTGGGACGAGACATAACGCGAATGAGGAGAAGTCAGATGGTTGTACAAAATGTCCCTGGGTCAGAACTCGATTCCCCGCGGGTCAGAACCCGATCTCTCCTATTGGTGTCTGGCGTCCTTTGACAGGCAAACATGCAACAAAAATTTATAAGTAGGTTATCAATCGGTCCGAAACATCTGCCTGTTTGGTGACAAAAACAACTCTGTGAGAATCTCTCATGAGATATATTGTGAGTAAGAGTTACACATTATTTGGTAGGTTAAAGAAGGACGATTATGTGGACCAATCCCGTGTCAACGGTCCTTTAAACTGCAATTGAAAAATATATTGCGGTTTAAAGGACTGAAGCGTTGCGATTGGACCACATAATCGTCCTTCTTTAAAGCCATTCAGCTATTGGAAAGCTTATGAACTACCTCTTTTTTTTCAGGGTTCTACATGATAGTTTCCGTGAGATGCTGCAGGTTTAGGTGAATTCTATATGTAACCGGCTTTTTTTGTAACCTAACCGGTATTTGGTAATTTTTTTTGGGTTACCTCATTGGGTAACCGGTCGGTAACCAAAAATGAAAAGCGGTTTTTAACCGAAAGTGAAAAGCGGTTACCTGTTTTTCCTATGCAAAATTTGATTTTTACCGTTACTTTCTACGGATTTTAAGTTTAGTTTTAGGTTATCTACCGGTAACCTGAGGTAACCCAAAAAAAGGTTACCAAAAACCGGCTAGGTTACCAAAAAAACCGGGTACGTATAGAATTGGCCGCAGGTCTTTGTAAGCTTACAAGCCTTCTGGCATATTATTTGCAGTGATTGTTGGCAATCAAAGTCAGTGTTTGTCAGTGTTTATAGTAGAAGTCAATTAAATATCACGTGAAATTTGCATTCTAATGAGGCATCGAGCACTTTTTATTGCACTTTTTTGGGTTTTGCTGTGTTTAACATGTTCCGTGACTGTGTTACTGACTATAGGGCTCGCCTTCTGGAAACAAGACTAAGTGTTCGTATGCTCGCCTTTTTTCTGTGTTTGTAGTTTAATCCAGTTCGTTTCCGGTCGGAAATCGTGAATTATGGTGATTCAATGATGCGTTTCTACTTTCTCAGACTTCAATACACTTCAATACAAATACACGCATTTCAGTTTACCTTCATGATCCCGTTTTCAACAGAGTACTACAGATTCAATAATAACACCACTATATAGAGATGGCGTCACATTTGACTGCGCTTCATTCAATTTCACATATAACCTTTAGTTCTACGAAAGTGTTGCTCTAAACTCCAGATAATCACAAACTGATTAGAAATCCAAAGAATTTCTGTCATATTTCATACAGGGCGGATGATTGCTAACGCCTCCTCGCGGTGTCCCCTGGCAACTACCGTAGGATAAATTTTAACCGGGTTCAAAGGCTGGTCACCATTGCTCCCTGGAGTCCATATCGGTAGGCTAAACGTTGGCAAACGTCGTCTCTAGGGCTTGACCCCCCTTGAGTGACTCGGTGGCCGCCTGGCTCGCGGACCGGGGAATGACACCCAACTGCTAAAAACAATTTGCGCGCGCCTCAGTCACCTGCAGGCTCACCCCTCCCCGTACGACAGCGTGGGCCAGAGGCCATCCAATCTCAGATCGAAATGGAAAGCAAATTGGGTCCCGCAGAAGAGCAACCGCTCCCTGAGGCACGGGATAACTAAGTAACTAAGTAAGTAAATATATTACCTCAAGGACTTTCGAATAAAACTAATTTATCATATGAAATTATCAATTTATTCAGGTTCAGGAAAAATTCTGATTTATTCAACTAGAATTTATAATTAGCGGCGAAATTTAAAGGTCGGCAATGCTCTAAGCTACCGTAGCCCACATCACGCACGTATAAACTTTAACTTCCTGCACTTATTTGACTGAAAAAGGATTTTGTTATCAAAAATAACAGTTCCGTTCGAAGGTCATGAGTGCGGCGTGTTTTGTACTACAACGGTACATCGGATGTTTCACCGCATTCAAGTTTTTCAAGAATCGTTTTAATATGGAGCAACATGTAGAAAGTCGGTCGGGAAAAGAGAAGCAAGGGAATAACACCTGACATTGAAAACATAACTTGCACACCTTGTGAGAAGTCATGAAAAAGTCATGAAATTCGAGTGCTTACTCACATTCAAGTTCCAAGGGGCATTTGAATATGAATCAGTTTTGGAGCATGCAGATATGCTTTCTTTTTGCCTTTTTGTACGGGAACTCCCACCATGTAGTGAAAAAAGCAAGTAAAAAGCAGGAAAATTTGGCACTTCATGTTTATACCTATAGCCACTTACAGCAACGGTTGCAATATTGTTAGTATTATTCGCACAGTTTGAAACAGTCGCAAATAGTACAAATACAACTGGCTACAACATTACATCACAGTACATATTCACGCTCGGACTCTATACTCTAAACACTGCTAGCATCTGCTTCAATGTCAGTTTCATGGTTGAAATTTCACTTTTTGTCTCTTCTATTTTCGATCATTTGAAATTGAAAGAATCACTAGAGATCCATTTAGAACACCAGTATATAGAGATGGCGCAACACTTGACTGCGCTTCACTTAATCTCACAACAGCTGAGGTTTTGCTTTAAAATCCGAACAGTTACAAACTTCTGTGTTTGACAATAATATTATTCTCTTAATTTTTTATGTAGTACTTTAACTTTATTCTTTTTTGCACTTTTATTGTTACATCAAGTTTGACCGTAAGTATATTTAAGTTTATTATGTTTGTTCATATACACATCAGCAATTTTTTAGTAGTTTAAGCAACGGTAGACAATGTTCTAATTATCTGATGAAAAAAAATTTGTATGTTTTTGTGGGATGGCCAGCCACGAACGTGAGAGGCTTACACACTCTGTTTCTCTCTAATCTGCACACTCTTTCGTCGAGGCAGCCAAAGAAATGGTTGGTCAATTGGCTGGGAGTTGTGTGAGAACTGAATGCGTGATTTCAATTGATCAAATACCCTTCAAATTTGATACTTACAGCGTGTTTCTAACGTATGCAATAGTGTTATTTTCATATCCTGAGCACAGTTTTTCCCTTAATCTTTAAAATGAAGATCATGAGCTATGTAGCGAGTTATCAAAGGGTAGGTTACGTGGTTTGGGGAGCACGACCGGTAGTATGCACAGCGCGCCCTCACGAGAAATGGTGGAAACGTTCACCAAAATGGAGTTAGATATAAAACTATAAACCTTTGTATCAATAGTGAATGGCTGTGAGGAAATATCGAATCATCGTTTCAGTTTGTCGTCGATACATTGACATTTATGTCTATCCGCGGTGTTGTGAAGTGCGACCGTTCACTGTACTCTGTGGTAGAAATCTGATCAACGACGTGTCATTGGTTAGGAACAACGTTACTAACTGAACCCATTTGACACTGGAAAGCATTGTTGCATGCATGATCGAACTATTTGATTTTTGGTATGGAGTTACAAGAACGGGCAAACCTCGAAAAAACGCAGAATTTATGTCTTATTACTATGTATTTTGTGACCGTCTATTGCATCACTCTGTTTTCACACATGGCACTGCCAATGTTCATACATCTCAACTTAATCAAACATCCGATCTCTTCACGAAACATCTCTCCTTACAGCGTCTCTTTCGAAGTAACTACTGTCCCACAAACTATTTGGTGCAATCACCGTTGTCCAGCGCTGCTCAATTGCATGTAGTATTATGTGCGCGTAACAGGGTAACGGTTGCCGTTGAAGAACTGAGGATGCCCTGCTGGTGCATATTTACATCTAAGCTGCGAAACTTGAATGAGGTTATATTTTCGGAGTAAAGCTCGTGTTTAGTCACTCACTTACTTTGATTTGCATTTGGTTTGAGCAACAAAAAGGAGTGATCATACTGTAATTTCACTTTTCCTCTTTGTATAAACACGAATTCTTGCAACTTAGACAGTTCCCAGCCAGTTCCGTAGCGGGCTAGAACAGTCGATTTATTAAAGGGACCGTTTTTCAATATTTCGATTTACATGAACATTTTGAAGTTCAATAGAAATCTTGAAATACAATGAGAACTTCAAGGACTGGCTTTTTAAAGCAGACCTATACGATGTATTTCGCACATTCTGATATATGAAGTTCAAATCAAATCAAATATATGAAGTTGATTAGTTTTCGGTTAAAAACCACGAATATAGTCGGTGATTTTCCTTAAGTGTTTCTGTTCTGCTCAAAGCAACTGTTCTATTTATTTCTAGTCCACCATACTAACTGTTTTTCTTTCTCTTTTGTTTTCATATCATGTCATCCTAATCTCGAACTGTTTCTCATCTATTTGTATTGTTTGAGTGCGCGGTTGTATGTAGCACCCGTATTATATAGCAGTAGAGAGTGTGGCATACTTCGATTGTTCGTTTCGATCATCGGAAGTATACTACATTCGTTAAATGTTTAAAGTGCATAGCTCCGAGACTCATATCCTAGGGGAATGCGAGGGTAGAGAAATAGCGTTTGAACTAAGAGACGCAGATCGCGATGGAGAATTTGGAATCTACACGAATACGGTTTATGATCGGGAAGATGATGTTTGCTCACAGGTAATGCTCCAAAAATAACAATGACTCATGCATACGATATCAAGAAGTAAACATATTTGTTACTCATAAGTTCAATACATAGCGACCATGAAAAACTGAAGTGCGCTAAGATCAAAAGACAACCTAACAAACGAAACTCATACTGAATAACGCGACAACTTGTTAGAACTTACTTGAAAGAGAATGTCCCTGTACCTGTACATTACAACAACAGAAACTGACAGCGATACATCGAATGTTTCAGCGCATTCAAGGTTTTTGAGGGCCGCTTTGATATGAATCAACATGCAATAAATAGGTGTGCGTTTAACGTTTTGGCACTCACCGCGAATAATCCAAGAACAATGACTTGTTACAACACTTACGGAATATCAGACATCAATTTAAAAAAAAAAGTTTTGTGTGGAAAACATTGTAACGAGCAATATCTCCCAACTTCACAATGATCATTAACAAAACGGGAACACTAGGGAAATAATTACATATCTTCACAGTTTTTCCTCATGTTAAACCTTCTGCGACAGAGTTGGCGGGATAACATCTAACAAATATGTTGTATTGTGCTAATGTTACAAATATAACAGTGCCTGAATGTTGCATTCAATTTATATAATGGTAGGAAGTTGCGTTCTGATAATACTGTCCGGACATCCTGTCTGCGTAGTTGAGATGGAACTAAACTGAGTTTTGAAGCTTTATGGGAAAACCAAATATTGATGTGTAAAGAATGGAATACAATACAATCTACCGTATGGTTGCAAATTCTCCATTACAAAGTGCTAGCTTCAAGTTTCTTGGGGAATTATAGTTGGTAGCAGTAGCAGTGTTTTGGGTAGAACATCTAACTGAATGTCCGGTCGGGATGGATCTTTCTAGGGTTAGTCGGTTCGACTATGGACGTTCGATTTTTCGTTTTCATTTCTCTTCTCAAAATCGAGAAGGTTTCAAATCTGACTCAAGGGAACCATCTTCGTTTACGCCTCTGTTATTTTGTTAAAAATGTATGAAAATTTACTAATGTTGTCTCGAAAATCATCGAAGTTTCGATTCTAGTTCCGGATTTCGCAACTTCTCTCAGATTCGGTTATTTTGAGTTTCGACTGCCTCAGTTATCCGAAGATGGAAAGGCGAATGTTTCTCGAATATTTTCAGTTTTCGAATTCGACTTTCACAAACCTAGATTTTTCTGAACCTGTTTGATTGAAAAGCAAGTCAGTTATCGAAAAACTACAATTTCTGTTCAGATGTGCTTTCATATTGCCTTTTTGTAACTGATTACATATTGACCCGAGTTGGTATAGTTCCGGTCATTCCTACTGAGACTTGGCAACGTGCCAATGAATATTCCAGGCAGTTTTTCAACACTTAGGAATTTTTCAAAAACCTGCTAATCTCTGTTAGAGGTCGCCCTGTTTTATGAGAATACGTGAATTGAATTTTTCCAGAGCATTTCCATTTGTCCTGAGAAAGGTCTTCCGAAAATCTTGGCTTGATGCCAATGGTGGGATCAGTGGGAATGAAACGATTCATAAAAGTCAGTCAAATGTGGCACCCTATGTTTATAGTAGTAAGCATTCAGCATTCGATGATATAACTGATTTATGGAGTGATTAACCGATTACGAAAAACCAATTAAGTTCAATTCCTGTTCCAACCAACTCTTAAAAAAACTCCGAATTTGAATTCAATTCTTTTCGGCTCCAAAAAACCAATTCGATTCCGAGAAATTCCGACCAATTCTCGGAAAAATCAATTCTGATTTCAAATCTAGATGCAGTTTTTCGTCAACTCGGTTCATAAAACAGTTTTTATGTTACATAACACTACTACCGCCTTGAGATTGGATAGAACACAGCAGAAAACAAACAATCATGCTGAAAAAACCAATTCCGAAGCCGATTCCAAATATTTTTGCTGATATTCCAAAAACCAAATCAATTCAATTCAATTCTAATAATTTGTTTAAATTTCAAAAAAAAAAAACCAATTCGTTTCAATTCTAAGGAATTCTAATTCTAAAGACTCTTGTAAGTTTGAAGAGTTCTGGATATCTTAAATCATACTTCACCTTTTTTACTACCTCAATTCTGATATAAAACCTCAAACATATTCAGATTAAAGAAAACACGTGCTTTATAAACATAACAATTTTCAGCAACGACTCTGGAGACCAAATTCTCTGCAGGCGCCTTCGCTAGCCACTGCACTAACAAATGCTCTATGAATTGGAAATAATGTGCAAACACATCAGGATGGTGAATGAACAACAAAACATTGCAACCAATCCGATGAGAATTCCAATTTGCAGCTTCAACTTTTTCTGGGAGTACATTCGTAGCAGTTGTATTCTGGGTAGAATTTAATACTAAACGCCCGGTTTGGTTAGATGTTTCTGAAATTGTTTGAAAATGAATTTATACAAATGAATATCATGTGATTGAGCAATCGGCCTTATTTCAGGGATTCGAAAATATTCTCAATAGTAAAGTTAGCTTGTGTTGTTTAAGAAAGGTTCGAAAATTCATATCGCCTTTGTGTACGGGAACTCCCACCATGTTAACCTAAGCAAGTGAAAATCAGTCAAAGTCGGCACCCCATGTTTATAAAAGTAACTATTAAGTAGACGGTAGTACTTCTCCGTCCGAGTAACAACGTGAAATACGAAAATTTGTACATGAAAGCACTAATGTTAATAATATTAACATTGATAATATTATATAATGATAATTGTTTTTTCTACCAGTATTTCATAACTTGTAATATTGATTGATAGGATATCTAATGATGAAAACTACCCACCACGTCTAGACTAATGCCCAAACCGCCTCATGTCACAGCATTTTCTAGATCGGATTAAAAATGGTGTAATTTAATAAAGATACTATGCGTACTTTTTATAAATGTGATGAATGCAAGACAGTTCTGGAAGCGGGACAGAAAGATTGTGAATTACCTAGCAACTACAAATCATTGAACTGTTTTCAGTTCATAAATTGAAATTTGAACACTTGCCGAATTTCGCAAAAACAACAAATACAACTGGCTACAACATCGTACACAGTACAGATTGACGTTCGGACTCCATACTCTAAATACTGCTAGCCTTTGCTCCAATGTTAGTTTTATGGTCGTCATTTCAGTTTACCTTTAAACTTATTTTCCAATCAGAGAACTGTAGATCCATTATTAACATTAATATATAGAGATGGCGCAACACTTGACTGCGCTTCATTCATTTTCACATATAACCGGTAGTCCTACGAATTTGTTGCTTTAAACTTCAAATAATCACAAACTGATTAAAAATCCAATGAATTTCTGTCATCTTTCATACTATATTACCTCAAGAATTTTCAAATAAAACTAATTCATCATATGAAAACATCAAATTATCCAGGTTAGAAGAAAACACGTGCTTCATGAACATCAATTTAACATATCAATTTACACAGGCTTTTTAGCTATAAGCTATAATCTTCTCACTCTCGTACAATGTCAATCGTAAATGGGTTGAAAAACGGTAACAAAACATTTCCAAGGTTCGCTTCTCAACAATCACCTCCGTGTTTCACAAAATGTACTTAAATTAACCGTACCTTTTCGTTTTGATGATGTTAGCTATTGCCGGTCACATGAGAAGAAGAATAAACAGAACAATAGGATAGGAATGCCGAAAGCTTTGTGATACAGTAATTCAATAAATGACTTGGCTCATAAAACGCTTATTTCAGATACGAAATCGAAAATTTATTCAGGTTAAAAGAACACACGTGCTTCATGAACATCAGTTCAACATATCAATTTATAGAAACGAATCTGAAGATATAAACAGGGAAAATATCGATTGAAATTGAAAATGGACATTATATTTATATAAGGTTACTTTATTTGAACAAAATATAATTGTGTCACTAGGACTTTTGGATGGTGGTATGATTAAGTTAATGTGCTCAGTGAGAGATGAACTCAAAACCGTTTCGACCCTGATTCAAGACGGTTTTGGGTTTTCTCAGAGGGTTGGGTCATCATCAGTTGAACCCCTCTGAAAAAATGAAAATGAAAAGACCTGAAAAGACCGAAGACCTGAAATATGAAATAAGCGCAAATGCCATATTCATCGATCCAAAGATACAACGAGAATTTGTGGAAAGAGAGAGAGAGAGAGAGAGAGAGAGAGAGAGAGAGAGAGAGAGAGAGAGAGAGAGAGAGAGAGAGAGAGAAAGAGAAAGAGAAAGAGAAAGAGAGGTTACCTTGATTTCGTTTTGGACTTGTTGGGTTCGCGCATAGACTGCAGTTGGCGTTTCTCCAGTCTTCGGTCGTCCGTGTTAGAAGGCACTGGAATCGAATGAACATAATGCAGGGTTTTTGTAGGGATTAGGGTTGTTAATCAAGTTTGAAATTTCGAGTTTTCGAGTTTTGGGAAATAACGAGTTTTTCGAGTTTCGAGTTATTCGAGTTTTGGGAATTTCGAGTTTTTCGAGTTCGAGTTTTTGGCGTTTCAAACAAAACCGAGTTTTCGAGTTTCGAATTGAACTCGAAAAACTCGATTTTCGAGTTTCGAGTTCGGTCGTTAGGTTTCAGATTTTATCGAGATAAAAAAATAAGAATTTCTCGAGAAATTCGGGTTTTTTCTCATGATTAGGCGAGAATCGTGGAAAAAAAGCATTTTATGTTTGAAATAGCAGAAAAAGTGTTGTGAAACGCTCATTCGTTCATTGTTTCTTATGTGGGACGTGGCCAAACTCGAAACTCGAAAAATCGAACTTTTCGAGTTTCAAAAATTTCGAGTTTTCGAGTTTCGAGTTTTTCGAGTTTTGAGAAAAACCGAGTTTTTCGAGTTTCGAGTTACTCGAATTTCGGAGATTTCGAGTTTTTCGAGTTTCGAGTCGAACTCGAAACTCGAAATTTCGAGTTATTTCGAGTTTTTTCGAATTTCGAGTTTGGCTTCAACAACCCTAGTAGGGATGTACACAGTATATCCGAAGAAAGAATGAGAGCAATAACAGGGTGAGAGAGGAAGACGAAGCACAGTTTTTGCCTTAGTCTATAAAATGAAGATCATGAGCTACGTAGCGAGTTATCAAAGGGTAGGTTACGTGGGGAGCACGATCGGTAGCACGACCGTTCCGCTAAAATCTGAGTTTCACGAAAAATTCAAAAAGCTCAAACAAGTCTCTCAATGTCTTCCCACAGACCATGAAAAAACTTTCTGATGAAAAGTTTGCAAAATTTGCATAGCATCGAGCAATAAAAAAGAGCACATGAACAATTTCACTGTGACGCAACTTGACTTGGTTCATTTACGTTTCGAGTTATCTTCAATTTTTAGTTTTTAATTGTGTTGTCGTAAATGATAGAACGTTTTAAAAATATATGTGTACTTTCATAAGCTATTTTGAGCAAACCCCGTACGCAACTCCCCCATCGGTGTCATTACGTAAGCCGCTTTTCTGAGAAAACGAAACGAGATAGAGATATAAAAGTATATATTTTTGATAATGGTTTTTCATTTGACAAAATGTCAGATTGTTAACTCACAAGTCAAAATAAAAGAGGGACGGATTCTTTAAAATGAAGACCATGAGCTACGTAGCGAGTTATCAAAGGGTAGGTTACGTGGTTTGGGGAGCACGATCGGTAGTATGCACAGCGCGCCCTCACGAGAAATGGTGGAAACGTTCACCAAAATGGAGTTAGATATAAAACTATAAACCTTTGTATCAATAGTGAAAGGTTGTAAGAAAATATCAATTCATCGTTTCAGTTTGTCGTCGATATATTGACATTTATGTCTATCCGCGGTGTTGTGATGTGCGACCGTTCACTGTACTCTGTGGTAGAAATCTGATCAACGACGTGTCATTGGTTAGGAGCAACGTTACTAACTGAACCAATTTGACACTGGAAAGCATTGTTGCATGCATGATCGAACTATTTGATTTTTAGTATGGAGTTACAAGAACGGGCAAACCTCAAAACAACGCAGAATTTATGTCTTATTACTATGTATTTTGTGACCGTCTATTGCATCACTCTGTTTTTCACACATGGCACTGCCAATGTTCATACATCTCTCCTTACAACGTCTCTTTCGAAGTAACTCCTCTCCCCCAAATTATTTGGTGCAATCACCGTTGTCCAGCGCTGCTCAATTGCATGTAGTATAGTAGGTGCCAAATGTATAAATGTCTGTCTCTCGCCGGAATCGAACCTGCGAGCAAAAAATTCGTAGCAGGACACTAACCACGGCGCTATTAGAGAACATAACCAGCAAGCTTTGGAATCGAAGACATGTGTGCGTACACATCGGAAAGTGAGATATACAGTACCCTTCTGCCTTTCGGATGGCGACGACTATATTATAAACAGGGTAACGGTTTGCGTTGAAGAACTGAGCATACCCCGCTGGTGCATATTTACATCTAAGCTGCGAAACTTGAATGAGGTTATATTTTCGGAGTAAAGCTCGTGTTAAGTCACTCAATTACTTTGATTTGCACTTGGTTTGAGCCACAAAAAGGAGTGATCATACTGTAATTTCACTTTTCCTCTTTGTATAAACACGAATTCTTGCAACTCAGACAGTTCCCAGCCAGTTTCATAGCGGGCTTTTGTAACAATCGATTTATTGAAGGGACAGTTTTTCAATATTTTGATTTACATGAACATTTTGGAGTTCAATATAATTTCTGAAATACAATGAGAACTTCAAGGATTTGTTTTTTAAAGCAGACCTATACGATGTATTTCGCACATTCTGATATATGAAGTTGTTTTCGGTTAAAAACCACGAATATAGTTGGTGATTTTCTTCACGTGTTTCTGTTCTGTTGAAAGCAACTATTCTATTTATTTCTAGTCCACCATACTAACTGTTTTTCTTTTTCTTTTGTTGTCATATCATTTCATTCTAATCTCGAACTGTTTTCAATCCATTTGTATACAACTATGAGAGCGCGGTTGTATGCAGCACGCGTGTTATATAGCGGTAGAGAGTGTGGCAGACTTCGATTTTTTGCCGATTTGCATTCGTTCAATATTCAAAGTGCATAGCTCCGAGACTCATATCCTAGGGGAATGCGAGGGTAGAGAAATAGCGTTTGAACTAGGAGACGCAGATCGCGATAGAGAATTCGGAATCTACACGAACAAGGTTTGTGATCGGGAAGATGATGTTCGCTCACAGGTATTGCTCCAAAAATAACAATGATTACGCATACGATATCAAGTAGTAAACATATTTGTAACTTAGTTTCATAAATAGCGACCATGTAAAACTGAAGCGCGCTAAGATCAAAAGACAACCTAACAAACGAAACTCATATTGAATAACGCGACAACTTGTTAGAACTTACATGAAAGAGAATGTCCCTGTACATTACGACAACAGAAACTGACAGCGATACATCGAATGTTTTACCGCATTCAAGGTTTTTGAGGGCCGCTTTGGTATAAATTAACATGCAACGTTTTGGCACTCACCGCGAATAATTCAAGCACATGGTCTTGTTACAACACTTACGGAATATCAGAGACCAATTTTAGAAAAAAAGTTTTGCGTGGAAAACATTGTAACGAGCAATATCTCCCAACTTCACAATGATCATTAACAAAACGGGAACACTTGGGAAATAATTACATATCTTCACAGTTTTTCCTTATGTTAAACCTTCTGCGACAGACAGAGTTTGCGGGATAACATCTAACACTCTGAAGCCTGAACGCTAGTAGATACGCGAGGAAAAAACCCGATGTTGATATCAACTAGGGAATCTACTAGCGTTTTGGGTTACGGCAATTGAAGTATTGACGCGGGCAACGGTTATTCTTAAATTTCATATTGAATGTTAGAAACTTAATAAATCAAGCTTTTACCAAAAATAAAGTACTTAAAATAAGTACTTCTGAAATAGTTATACATTTATTGCCATTTTGTACAACTATTGTTGTTAGGCAATATCGCGATTTGATGGATTGTCGTTTTATGAATACAGCTCCCCTATAAACGCCAGAGTGTCGTATCTAGTACAGGTTACGCGAATGCCGCAAGCGTGGGAATATACCATAGAGCCGCGTGAATACCGTAAGACCTTGGAAAACTACTAGATTATTTTTCAGAGCTAGCGTATCTACTAGCGTTCAGGCTTCAGAGCAAATAAGTTGTCGTGTGCTAATGTTTCATATATAACAGTGCCTGAATGTTGCATTCAATTTATATAATGGTAGGAAGTGGCGTTCTGATAATACTCTCCCGACATCCTGTCTGCGTAGTTGAGATGGAACTAAACTGAGTTTTGAAGCTCTATGGGAAAACCAAATATTGATGTGTTAAGAATGGAATACAATACAATCTACCGTATGGTTTCAAATTATCCATTACAAAGTGCTAGCTTCAAGTTTCTTGGGGAAGTATAGTTGGTAGCAGTAGCAGTGTTTTGGGTAGAATTCGCAATGGTTTGGATTTCGCAATCCGGACGTGTTGAAACTCGAAATCGTGGAAATGGGACTTTCAGACAAAACTGAGCAAATGCCTGGAGAAATGAATGTTTTCTCGGCTTAAATGCTTCGAAACGATGAAACTGCAATCGTGGTAACCAGAAAAAACAATTACCCGCTGAGGCTAAAGTGGATGTAAGACTACGGAAGCACATGAAACATTATAGGAAATGTAATATTCAATTTTTTTTTCTCTCAACAACACTCAAGCAAGCAATGTAAATCTCTCGAATGAACAGATTTTGTCAAATGAACTCCAACTCCACTCCAACCCAAAACTTATAACTCCAAACTAACTCCAACTCCAAAACCCAAAAACTCCAAAACTTCTAGAGCTAGTTTGAATTGACACATTTCAATTTGTCGAATCGACACGAACTGGTTTGAACCGATGAATCCAGTGAATTGTGTAACTTTCGATCGTTAAATTGTCGTAATATCCCGTATTCTGTATTTGTAGTTTGATCCATTGGCTTAATAAAAGTGTGAGCTAGTGAGACTTACACCTTTAACAAATATGTATTAACAAACAATGCAAACAAACATGTTAACAAACATGTTTTTTTGTTATCAACATGTTATTAACAAACAAATATGCTAGAACTGGTTTTAGATTTTTCTCTGCCCCAATTACAATTTTTTGCAACAAAAAAATCCCTCAGAAGCTATTTATTTCACACACAAGAAAACACACAGATGATATGTCGGCGTGACACGCGAGACGAGCGGAATTGGCTGGTGGGGCGGGGCGGGGCGGGGCGGGGCGGGGCGGGGCGGGGCGGGGCGGGGCGGGGCGGGGCGGGGCGGGGCGGGGCGGGGCGGGGCGGGGCGGGGCGGGGCGGGGCGGGGCGGGGCGGGGCGGGGCGGGGCGGGGCGGGGCGGGGCGGGGCGGGGCGGGGCGGGGCGGGGCGGAGCGGAGCGGGGCGGGGCGGGGCGGGACGAGACGGGACCGGAGCGGGTGGAACGGGCGGGGCGGGGGCGTGTTAACCGACGAGGCGGATCATTGTAACGGCCGCCACGGCGTACCTCAACTCCTCATCTTGATATATCCCGTTCTGAAACAACACAAATAAGGGAATAAAGAAGTAGAAAATCTATCAGTCTTATCCCACAGAGAGCCTCATGCGTAATGCGCATATTAAGTATGTATAACATTATGGCAATTTTTAGAGACACTCTCTTCATCTGTTAATCTGAGTAAGTATGAGTGAAAGTAATTAAGTATGCGATAGAGATAGAATGGGAGAAGAGAATGGGGTGTTACTCACCAGCCTCTGATCATGGTGGAGCCGTTCGACTTCCGCCTCCAGCTCCTCGATTCTGGCATTGCGTACGGCCAATGTACGACATACTCCGTCGGACTGCAAACACAATTGCATTACAATTACATAGAAAAAGCTCAAAATTATCACTATTTCAATTTAAAATAATCTAGAATATATGTGTAGTCACGAAGTTAGTTTCTTGAGCCAGGTCCTATCTGAGACCCCGGTTGTTTCTTTCCGAAGATTCGAGGCGAGCTTCGAGCCGAGCCGTTTTGTCCGTCCAATATTTTCCCGGTCAGCCTCTCGAACACGGCTCGCCTGCAACTCTTGCGAGAGTCGGTAATGGTCCTTGTATAGACCAGAGGCCTGAAATGAATGAAACGTTGATTTCAAGTAAGCCTCTCACGAAGAATCTTGATAATGAATAGATAACAAATTATAATTTTTCAATTCAATTCAAATAATAATGTTGAAATGTTATTCTCACACACTCAAAATACACAAAATACATAAAATTTCATACATTTACAGTAAGATGGAGAGAGAGATTATTTGAAAAATTTAATAATATGCGTATATTAGCTTATATTAAATTACGTAGCTTATATTAAAATACAAATTATGACGTTCAACTTAAAATAAATGAGAATCTTCATTCATTATATGATAAAGTTAGAGAGACAGTTGTAACTCACCGGGTCCGGTTGTGCAGAGGTGTGGTGTGGTCGGTTGGGTCCGGTCGAAGGTGGTGCTTGCCGGGGGTGGCGGCCATTGGTCGAATCCTGGGTTCTGCAAAGATCGAATAAGAGAGGGGGAGAGAGACAGGGAGAGGAAGAGAGAGGGAGAGAAAGAGAGAAAGAGAGAGGGGAAAAGAAAGAGAGGGAGAGAGAGGGAAAGGGAGTTGGGAGATAGGAGTCAGAGAGTTAGAGAGTTAGGAGTTAGAGAGAGAGGGGAGCGAGAAAAATAGGAAATCTCACCGATTGTCTGCAGGCGTTCGGCTCCTGGCAGCGACAGGGGGAGCTGTCCCGTGGTCGTTCCTGAAAAAAAGATGATTACAATGTCGTATTTATAGACCTAAAGATAGAGACACTGAAAATGTGTGAAGAAAGATAGAGAACAAGAGAGAGATAAAGAGGGGAAGAGAACGAGAGAACGAGAGAGAGGGAGAGAGAGATAGTAAGCGAGAGAGAGAGAGAGAGAGAGAGAGAGAGAGAGAGAGAGAGAGAGAGAGAGAGAGAGAGAGAAATGGAAAGCGAGAGAGAGAGAGGAAGAAAGAGAGAGAGAGAGAGAAAGGGGAAGGGAGAGAGAGAGAGAGAGAGGGGGGATGACAGAGAGAGAGAGAGAGAGAGAGAGAGAGAGAGAGAGAGAGAGAGAGAGAGAAAGAAAGAGAAAAAAGAAAGAGAAAGATAACAAAAAGAAAGAAAGAGAGAGGTTACCTTGATTTGGTTTTGGACTTGTTAGGCTCGCGCCAAGATGTGAGCTGGTGCCGCTCCAGTCTTCGGTCGTCAGTGGAAGGCACTGGAAGCGAATAAATATGATACATGATTTTCATATGGAGGTACATAATATATCTAGAGAAAGAATGAAGCGATAACGGGGTGAGAGAAGACGAGAGAAACTGAGAGAGGAGAAATAGAGTGAGGGAGAAAGAGAAAAAAAGAAAGAGAAAGAGAGTGAGAGAGAAAGACAGGGGAGCGATAGAGATAGAGGAGAGAGAGAGAGAAAGAGAGAAAGAAAAAAGGAGAGAAAGAGAAGAAAGAGAAAGAGAAAAAGGGAGAAAGTTCGGAGAAAGGAGTAGCAGGTTCACTAGACTCAGGGAGAATGGGAACTCACTTGTGTTAGCAGGTTAGTGAGTCAGTAGAGCTCCGAATGGAGTCTTCTCAGCCGTTTTCTGCTTATATTCTGCACGCGAAAACGCGTTTCCAGGCAGCTTTATCCTGAAAACCGGGAAATCATTCTCGAAAACGCGTCTACCTCAGCAGGTTGAAAACAGCAGAAACCATCCACTAAACGGCAATATCGATATTATAAGTAGAGGGAAGATAAGAAGTATCCACTCCTATAAGAGCGTTGCTTGGTCTGTCTGTCTGTCTGTCTGTCTAGACGAAGCAAAGCTTTTTGGTCGAGACATAGGGATTTGGTGCACTTTGTAGTTGTAGAAGAAAAAAGACGCGGAGAGACGTGTAACTTCCTGCTTTTCATTTTCAAACCTACTGAAATTGGCTGTTGCTGGAATTTGAATTTGGCAACAGAAACTTCCGCGCTCTATGTTTAGGGAAAATCTAGCGCCTTATGTTAAAGAGAACTTCCACAACCTATGTTAAGAACCTATCGCGCTCTATGTTGAGCAGAAGTCCAGCGCTCTATGTTAAGGAGAACTGTCGCGCTCTATGTTAAAGAGTCCTCTCGCGCTCTATGTTAAGGAAAACTTCTGTGCCCTATGTTAAGAACGTATCGCGGTCTATGTTGAAAGGAAGTCCAGCTCTCTATGTTAAGGAATCCTCTCGCATTCTATGTTAAGGGAAAATCTAGCGCCTTATGTTAGAGAGAACTTCCACGACCTATGTTAAGAACCTATCGCGCTCTATGTTGAGCAGAAGTCCAGCGCTCTATGTTAAGGAGAACTGTCGCGCTCTATGTTAAACAGTCCTCTCGCGCTCTATGTTAAGGAAAACTTCTGCGCCCTATGTTAAGGAAAACTTCTGCGCCCTATGTTAAGAACCTATCGCGGTCTATGTTAAAGGTCCAGCTCTCTATGTTATAGAGTCCTCTCGCGTTCTATGTTAGGGGAAAATCTAGCGCCCTATGTTAAGGAAAACAACCGCGCTCTATTTTAAGGAAAAATCGAGCGCCCTATGTTAAAGAAAACTTGGGCGCCCTATGTTGAGGAGACCTTTCGCGCTCTATGTGAAGGGAATTTCGCGCTCACCGTGCAACAATGAATATGAACAAAAAGGTAGAGGAAAGAAGGGAAAAAAGAAAGAGAGAGAGAGCTAGAAGCTGTCGCCAGCCTAGACTCATCAAGGGAGGAGAAGCCGGCTTTAGCCGGCGGCACCTTCCTTGTCCATATATATATTTCGCTACTTTGGTGTGTTTGTAACAATTCCATCATTTTGCACTTTTGGTCGAGAATTCGGGCGAAATCACACAGTTTTGTCCTTTTGGTCGAAATGGGAATGGGAGGCGTGAGCGAACGTGATCGAGATGCTTTTCATTTTCATTTCGGCTGGATAGGCGGTTGGTAGTGCTGCGATTTTTCGGCTTCAATACTTTGAATTGATTGTATTTATTAATCAAAAGAGGCTGCAATGTACTGAAAAGGTGATCATTTATTTTTAATTATGTGTTCGAATAATAAGGTTACTCTCCGTGTTGATAATGTGTATGATATTGCTCCCTTATGCTCTCAAAATCTTTTTTTCGTAGAAAGGGGTATTTTATTCATTTGAATGTATGCTCTGTTTATTCAGGAACAGTGTAAAAAAGAGAGAGAGAGGAAGAGAGAGAGAGAGAGAGAGAGAGAGAAAGAGAGAGAGAGAGAGAGAGAAAAAGGAGACGAAAAAAGAAAACGCAGGAAATTTTATATTGTTTATGTAAGCCCCACTGTTCCCATTTTCACTGTCTATGTGAGCCCCACCGTTCCCATTTTCATCGTTTATGTGAACCCCACTGTTCCCATTCGGCTGTTGCTGGACAATTACTTTCACCCCAGTACATAGAGAGAGAAAGAGAAAACGAGAGCCAGAGAGAGCAAGGTGCGCTCTATGTTAAGAAGAGGTGTCGCGCTCTATGTTAGGAAGATATGTCGCGCTCTATGTTAAGAAGAGGTGTCGCGCTCTATGTTAGGTAGAGATGTCGTACTCTATATTAAGAAGAGGTGTCGCGCTCTATGTTAGGAAGATATGTCGCGCTCTATGTTAAGAAGAGGTGTCGCGCTCTATGTTAGGTAGAGATGTCGTACTCTATATTAAGAAGAGGTGTCGCGCTCTATGTTAGGGAGAGATACGCGCTCTATGTTAAAAAGAGGTGTTGCGCTCTATGTTAGGAAGATATGTCGCGCTCTATGTTAAGAAGAGGTGTCGCGCTCTATGTTAGGTAGAGATGTCGTACTCTATATTAAGAAGAGGTGTCGCGCTCTATGTTAGGAAGATATGTCGCGCTCTATGTTAAGAAGAGGTGTCGCGCTCTATGTTAGGTAGAGATGTCGTACTCTATATTAAGAAGAGGTGTCGCGCTCTATGTTAGGGAGAGATACGCGCTCTATGTTAAAAAGAGGTGTTGCGCTCTATGTTAGGAAGATATGTCGCGCTCTATGTTAAAAAGAGGTGTCGCGCTCTATGTTAGGTAGAGATGTCGTACTCTATATTAAGAAGAGGTGTCGCGCTCTATGTTAGGGAGAGATGTCGTACTTTATATTAAGGAGAGGTGTCGCGCTCTATGTTAGGGAGAGATATCGTGCTCTGTGTTAGGGAGAGATGTCGTACTCGATATTAAGAAGAGGTGTCGCGCTCTATGTTAGGGAGAGATTCGCGCTCTATGTTAAGAAGAGGTGTCGCGCTCTATGTTAGGAAGAGATGTCGCGCTCTATGTTAAGAAGAGATATCGCGCTCCATGTTAGGAAGAGAGCTCGCGCTCTATGTTAGGAAAAGAGCTCGCGCTCTATGTGCGGGAGAGATGTCGCGCTCTATGTGAAGCTATATTGTGGCGCTCTATGTTGTAAAAAAAGTGTCTGAAGTGATTAAGAGAAATGTGGGTACGAAAATAGGGTAAAAATTAAACAAGTACTCCTGGGAGCGCTCGCCAGCCTGGAATAAAAACAAGGGAGGGGCCCGGGCGTTAGCCCGGGCTACCTTCCTTGTTATATTTAAAATAATAAATAGGTATAATAATAGAAAAAGTAACGCTTAACTATGTAAAATTTCAAAGTTATTAAAGCTCAGCAGTATACCACTTTATGAGCCGAGAGAAGAAACAATGCAACGATTAACACAATCTGGCACACGTTACTTAACACGTGAACGCGCGCTATGCTAATCAGCTTACATGTTAACAGGTAAACATGCAACACAAATTTATTGGTAGGTTATTAATCGGTCCGAAACATCTGCCTGTTTGGTGACAAAAACAACTCTGTGATAAACTCTCATGAGATATCTTGTGAGTAAGAGTTACACATTATTTGTTAGGTTATTGCGTGAGCCATTCAGCTTTCGGAAAGCTTATGAACTACCTCACTTTTTTCAGGGTTCTACATGATAGTTTCCGTGAGATGCTGCAGGTTTAGGTGAACTCTATATGTAACCGGCTTTTTTTGTAACCTAACCGGTTTTTGGTAATCCTTCCTGGGTTATCTTATTGGGTAACCGGTCGGTAACCGAAAATGAAAAGCGGTTGGTAACCGAAAGTGAAAAGCGGTTACCTGTTTTTCCTCTGCAAAATTTGATTTTTACCGTTACTTTCTACGGATTTTAAGTTTAGTGTTAGGTTACCTACCGGTAACCTGAAGTAACCCAAAAAAGGGTTACCAAAGACCGGCATGGTTACCGAAAAAACCGGTTACATATAGAATTGGCCGCAGGTTACATATAATTGGCCGTAAGCTTACAAGCCTTCTGGCATATTATTCGCAGTGATTGTTAGCAATCAAAGTCAGTGTTTGTCAGTGTTTATAGTAGAAGTCAATTGAATATTCACGTGAAATTTGCATTCTAATGAGGCATCAAGCACTTTTTTATTGTATGTTCCTGAGTTTTGCTGTGTTTAACATGTTTCCGTGATTTTGCAACTGACTATAGGGCTCGCCTTCTGGAAACAAGACTAGGTGTTCGTATGCTCTCCTTTTTCAGTGTTTGTAGTTTAATTCAGTTTGTCTTCGGTCGGAAATCGTGAATTATTGTGATTCAATGATGCGTTTTTACTCTCTCAGAGTACGGAAATTCACTTCATGTTAGTCTAAATAAGTGAAAATCAGTCAAATGTGGCACCCCATGTATATAACAGTAACTATTAAATAGACGGTAATGGTTCAGTCGTTGGATGACGAATGTAAAATAAAAAAGTGTACATGAATGGACTTATACTGACATTCTTATTCTGCCAGTAATTTATAACTTACTGATTACGCCGGTTCGATCTTGTATTGAACACAACATGAAACATGGAGGTGATACTGAAAGCTGTGCAGAACGAAACAGATTGGACAAAAGCCGAATAAAATAGGCGAGAGAGATAAATGAAAAAGGTGAGAATTTTTACAGAGTGAGTTAATATTTTGTATCATCTTACATGTGGTTAAATGTGAATTTCCGTCCAATTTCGCCCCTAAGTCTAATATTGGACGAGAATTCGCTATCTTGGTTAGTGGGGCTGCACTTATAGGGATGCGAAGTTGTGAATCATCTGACTCATCAGTTAGACCTAACCAGATTTCCACCGCACTGATGAATTGCTTAGATGAATTGAATAGGTTAAATTGATGATGACCCAACCTTCTGAGAACAACAACAAAATCGTTTTGAATCAGGGTCGAAACTATTTTGAATGATCAATTCTTATTTATAGCTGAAATTGTAACACAAACCCAACTCATAGATGGATTAGTTGAATTGATTGATGTACTTATTAGGGAGAGATAGTGTTCTTTAGACTTTAAGTTTACTGCCGGATAAAATTTATCAAACCGTGTGGGTGAGACTGGTGATCCTTTGCTAGATTAGCATCAGTTAGAAAGAAATTAACAAAATCACAACTTTGACATCGAAGTTTGAGCTTACGAAATTCGGCCAAAAGGTGTGGTTCATTTCTGTGAGCTTCACTCAAATATACGTATTGTAAAACCCGAGTTCTGCATTTTGAAACAAGAAACTAAACTTGATCACTTTAGAATCTAGAAGAAATAATACAGACCTCATTATGATTCATAAAATCATAACCGGTCAATGTCGATCAAGTGCAGCAGACTTTTTCACGTTCTTTTTCACGTTTTTCACGTCCTTCACGTACTAGAGGTTCTAGCGCAAATTTCAGTTTCCACACGCCAAAAACTAGCCAAAGTGCCAAGTTTTTCATAGTACAGGCTGGATCCAAATACTTGAAATTGAACAAGAAATCCAAAATACCGATATCGTTATCAGCCGCAAAAAAGCACTCTAGGTGAATGCATTTTAATGAGACTTCTACTGTTTTTCTGTTCATCCTGTGAGATTGGCCCAAATTATTTCATTCGTACTTGTGAGTTGTTTTATCCGTATTCTGTGCTCTTATATTGTTTTCTTTTCCATGTACTCGTGATCACCAAATGATGTTCGTCGATTTTCGACACTTCTTTCCGCATTTGAATGTTTTCGTTTCCTACTGCCGAAATTTTATTTTCTTCTCTTGTATATCACATGCTTGCATGTGAATAAATCAATCAATCGTAATTCTGAAAATGGAAAAGACAACTGATTGTGAATTTGCTTTTTTTTTCTGTTGCTCATGCACAAGTTATAGAGACTACAAAGCATTTGTGACTTACCCACCACTCCCTCTCAACCTTTTAGGGCCTTTTAGTCCCAAGACTTTTCACCTGAGTATCTGCTAGTCCCGTTTGAAGTAGCAGATGTACGGGGTTGGAATTTTAGGTTCATTTCCTATTATTGATCTCGGTAAGGAGGTAGGACTGTAGGATCAATATTAGTACTCATATATACAGATGGCGCAACACTAGAGCGCGCATAGTTTCGATATTTTCACACAGGTGCACTGAAAGAACGCTTTTCTGTATTAAACTTTGCAAGTTTAAATAGGGTTTGTCATATTTCGTAGAATTTAAATGTGTATTTTAATCAACTTATTTCCGTTACGATATTTCATTCAGGTGAAAAGAAAACACGTGATTCATGAACATAGTAACATATCAATCAACAAAAACGAATCTGAAGACATGAACAGGGAAACTATTGATTGAAATTAAAAATGAAAATCACAATTCGAGACCGGAAACTCACCAAAAAACCATTCACAAATTGTTAAACAAGACATTATTTCGATTTTATTACAATAAACTTGTAATATTAATTGATAGGACATCCACTATTCAAAACTACCCACCACGTCTACAGAAATTGCAGTTTTTTGAAAAACTCCGAAGGGGTGAAAATTAGCCTAGATTATTCATTGGCATATAAAAAATACCAGCACTATGCGAGATCTAGGATATTTTGTGAATGAATCACTCAATTTCACTGACCATTGTAAGAAGATATGTAGACTTGCTAAAACAAGACTTTCAATATTTTCAAAACATTGAAGGTCAAGAAACAAGCTATTAATAACATTGTTGACTGGTCAAATGCTTGGTCTCTACCTATTGCTCCCCATAAAACAGCCCTTCTTAGACTTGGTAATAATAATCAGTGTTTGCCGTATGTTGTACAAAATATAACTATACCCGATAGCGCTAGTACTAGAGATCTTGGTGTCATTATTGATGACAAATTGAAGTTCGAAAGCCACATCAACAGCAAAGTTGCTTTGGCTAACATCAAGGCTAAGCAACTATTGAGTGCATTTCGATTTACTGACGCTAAAAGGTATATCTCACTATTCAATGTTTATGTCAGGCCCATTCTTGAATACTGCTCAGAAGTGTTCAATCCTCCCCCTAAGTCTAAACTATGTTGTCGTTTGGAGTCTCCTTTGAGAAGTTTCACCAAAATTGTTTGTATTCGATGTAAAATTCCATTCAGTTCCTACAAAGATAGGCTCTCGAAACTGGATACTCAATCAAGCTACGTTAGAAGAATAGGCATTGATTTATTGCAAGCGCACAACATAATGTTTGGAAAATCAAAACTGGTCAGGTGTCCCTTTGTTCTGAGTTCGAATGTTAGACATAGAAATAGATTGATTCGTCAATCTAGGCTTTATCGTGATGATAATTGGTATTTCTCACGGGTAGAAAAGTATTGGAATATTTTCAATAGTAGTGAATGTAACTTTCTATCACTATATCAGTTACGTTGTAAATTGCGAAACCTTGATTATAATATGTTCAACGATGTTCCTCGTTTTCTGCATTGAGTAGTATGTGTGTTCAAATGTCCATGTTTGTATTTGTGTCTCATCTACATACATTGTTTTCTCAATTTTCCGATTCTCTCCAAATGTTTATTTTTATTCAACGCTCCCTTGTAAGTTGATTGCGAATTTAAACCGCAACCCTTTGGGATACGTATTTGTCATAGATGTCGAATGATCAATTTTTTAATTTTCAACTTGCATAACTTCTGTTGGTATCTATGCAAATGAACTTTTTATTATTATTATTATTAAGAGGTTCTTGTCAAGCTGTACAAGACTTATGTACGCCCTATTGTAGAGAGCGGTTGTACCGTATTCAACTCGGATAGAGGTTCTTTCTGCGGACCATTCCGTCTCCCTGGAACCATTCTCTGCGGAACTGCTTGGCAGCTCCATCGGGGGTGTTGGTCCACTCGATGGTGATACGGTCATTGTTGGTGTCCTCCTGTCCGTAGGCGAAGGCGTCGCAAGCCTCTGTCAAGTCACTTGAATCTGTCAAGTCACTTCTGTCAAGTTCTGTCAAGTCACTTGAATCGGTTCAAAACCACTTCACTAGGAAGTTGTTTTGTGAGAAAAGGTGGATACTTATTGTAGGGTACCCTCATCTGAAATACGTAAGTAATAAAATCCTAGGACTGAAAACTCTCCTCAGTCGCACAGATAATTTCGATTTATTCATGGTACATAAAATCGTTACCGGTAAAATACGGCTGAAATCCTCCGATTTTATAGCTTTTCCCAATAAAAAAGTAGAGGAACAACTTCAAAACTGAGTTTTCTCATACCGAAATCAAAATTGCGTCAACAATTTTTTCTGTGCGAGCAGGATCGAAATATTTGAAACTATCCAAAAAGAAGAGTTTGCCATTTTTTGTTGCTAGTTTTAAACGTTTTATATCATAACAATTTGACGTTTGTATGTTACCACGTTGTCACTTCTACTACATTTAACTATTGTTCTATCCTGTTATTATTGTCCCCAATTCGTAACGTACGTGTATAGTGCTCACATTTCCCAACTGGACTGGTTGGCAGCGTGCCAAAAACTTTAGAAGACTGCTATTTAGAGAGAACATTTATTTTGCAAAAAGTTTTCCTGAATACGAATTATAACGGAGGGGAAGAACTCTTCACATTAATTTCTATTGTTTTAAAGTGTTTCAACACGTTCACAAACTGCCTTGAAATTTCATTGGCAAGCTGCCCAAGTCCACTATCATCTCCACAGTTTGATTGCTCATCTTTGAAGTTATCTATTTCCAAGTTTGTCTCAGTTTTTATCACACGCTTCACTTGCGTAATAAATTCATTCATTCATTCAAGTACATTATTTTAATTCCATCTCTGCTTCAATTCCCATGAAACAAAACCGGGTGTTGCAAGAAAAACATGGTATTAAACGTTTGAAAGCAACGGCTGTTGTACAATCTCCGGAAATAATTCGGAAGTTTCAATAGTAAAGTTAGTCCAGTTTACATTGATTTTGCTTTTTTCCCTATTATATCGCATCGTCATTGAGAAACAGTTGACCGAACAATGAAACAAAACTTTCTCCTACAATATTAATTTGAACTACTGAAATAATGGTCCGCGATACATCGAATGTTTTACCGCATTCAAGATTTTCAAAGGGCGTTTAAGTATACATTCATATGAAATAAATCAGTGTGCAAACGTTTTGAATTCATCAACAATGTTTTGTTACAACCCTAAAACATCAGATATCTATTTTGAACAAGTTTTTTTCGTGAAAAAGATTGTAACGAGAAATATCTCCAACAAATATCATGAACAAAATAGGAACACTTGGGAAATATTTACATATCTTCACAGTTTTTCCTTATTTTAAACCTTCTGCGACAGAATTTGCGAGATAAAATCTAACAAATGTGTTGTCTAGTGTTAACGTAACAGAAAAGAACAGTGCCTGAATGTTGCATTCAATCCATATAATGGTAGGGAGTGGCGTTCTGATAATACACTTCGGACATCGTATTTGAGTAGATGGAACTGAACTGAGTTTTGACGCTCTATGGGAAAACCAAATATTGATGTGTTAAGAATGGAATACAATACAATCTACCGTATGGTTTCAAATTATCCATTACAAAGTGCTAGCTTCAAGTTTCTTGGGGAAGTATAGTTGGTAGCAGTAGCAGTGTTTTGGGTAGAACATCTAACTGGTCGGGTTGGATCTTTCTAGGGTTAGTCGGTTCGAATATAGACGTTCGATTTTTCGTTTTGATTTCTCTTCTCAAAATCGAGAAGGTTTCAACTCTGACTCAAATAAGGGAACCATCTTCGTTTACGCCTCTGTTATTTTGTTAAAAATGTATGAAAATTTACTAATGTTGTCTCGAAAATCATCGAAGTTTCGATTCTAGCTCCGGATTTCGCGGCTTCTCTCAGATTCGGTTATTTTGAGTTTCGACTGCCTCAGTTATACGAAGATGGAAAGGCGAATGTTTTTCGAATATTTTCAAAAAAAAAAGAAAGTTTTCGAATTCGACTTTCACAAACCTAGATTTTTCTGAACCTGTTTGATTGAAAAGCAAATCAGTTATCGAAAAACTACAATTTCTGTTCAGATGTGCTTTCATATTGCCTTTTTGTAACTGATTACATATTGACCCGAGTTGGTATAGTTCCGGTCATTCCTACTGAGACTTGGCAACGTGCCAATGAATATTCCAGGCAGTTTTTCAACACTTGGGAATTTTTCAAAAACCTGCTAATCTCTGTTAGAGGTCGCCCTGTTTTATGAGAATACGTGAATTGAATTTTTCCAGAGCATTTCCATTTGTTCTGAGAAAGGTCTTCCGAAAATCTTGGCTTGATGCCAATGGTGGAATCAGTGGGAATGAAACGATTCATAAAAATCAGTCAAATGTGGCAACCCATGTTTATAGTAGTAAGCATTCAGCATTCGATGATAGAACTGACTTATGGAGGGTTAACCGATTCCGAAAAACCAATTAAGTTCAATTCCTGTTCCAACCAACTCTTAAAAAAACTCCGAATTTGAATTCAATTCTTTTCGGCTCCAAAAAACCAATTCGATTCCGAGAAATTCTGACCAATTCTCGGAAAAATCAATTCTGATTTCAAATCTAGATGCAGTTTTTCGTCAACTCGGTTCATAAAACAGTTTTTATGTTACATAACACTACTACCGCCTTGAGATTGGATAGAACACAGCAGAAAACAAACAATCATGCTGAAAAAACCAATTCCGAAGCCGATTCCAAATATTTTTGCTGATATTCCAAAAACCAAATCAATTCAATTCAATTCTAATAATTTGTTTAAATTTCAAAAAAAAAACCAATTCGTTTCAATTCTAAGGAATTCTAATTCTAAAGACTCTTGTAAGTTTGAAGAGTTCTGGATATCTTAAATCATACTTCACCTTTTTTTACTACCTCAATTCTGATATAAAACCTCAAACATATTCAGATTAAAGAAAACACGTGCTTTATAAACATAACAATTTTCAGCAACGACTCTGGAGACATAAAGACATATGAAATCCCGAGAGGCGCTATTATTGTGTGTTGAACCAGTTTAAATTTAGCCTTGTCTTATAAAGTTCAATGAAGGAAGAAACACTGACGATAAAAATAAAACAACATAAACTGCTCCGCATGATAGGTTATTTGATCGATTCATGTATTTCGAACGAGCTGGTGCAGAAACGAAACAACGCGTACAGAGTGTTATATATAACACTCACGACGCATTGAAGTTTGCTAATTATTGCTGCAACATAAATGTGAAAAACGTAGCTGAACTGAAGCTCGATGAACACCGTAGCGCTAAAAAACTTCTTATGCTAAGTTTTCAAGAAAATAAATTCTGATCTCAATCTTTGGATGAAGGTTGAAACGGGTAAGATGGAGGAACCGATAAAATCGAACGAAATAAAACACGTGTTTCACGAACATCACTCTCAACCCCCAAAAATTTTCAAATTTTATTTGATACCATCCAATCCTTGTTTTCTGCTCAAACTATGCGGGCCATCTGAACACACTGTGAAGATGAATTGGGTTTATGAACCCCTTTCGGCAGGTTTTTAATGATCCCCGCGATGATTCAGATATCAAGGGAAAATTTTACTTTCTCCCTCCCCCCCTCCATTTTTTTTTCGTTTCAGCCTCAATAAGTCCTGTGTTGTTTTCACTCCCCACTATGGAGGATGAAAGTAACATGGCTCCGTTTCAACTAAGAATCAGAGGGGTGGGGGGCGATTGTTAAAGATTGCAATTCCAATTCATTTCGACAGACAAAAAGAATTGGAATTGCAATTCCAATTTATTTCGACAGACAAAAAGAATTGGAATTGCAATTCTTTTGGATGATTATCTCAATTCTATCAATTCCAATTCCAATTCCAATTTCAATTCTAACAACCCTAGTTATTGTACAATGTCGACATTTAACTTTTGCCCCCACCCTACCATACATTTACCTTTAACCTCCACCATTCTCTGTTGAAACTAGTGCGGGTGGGGGAGAGGGCAAACTAGGGTGCGATTGTACGGTGGGGGGGGGGGGGGCAGAAGTAAAATTTTCCCGATGTCAATACACAATTCTCAACTCAACACAACAATTCTACCAAACTGTTCGAATTATACTAAACCTCATTTTAATTCCGGAATGTTTTGTATAACTAAGCACAAAATCTTGTTCTTTCAGCACCGAGACATATGTGTTCATTCATCATTCATTAAAAAGTCTCAAACTCATTCGGCAAGGCCGAGTCACTGAATTCCCAGTGTAATGCAAACATAGCATGACACCATTTTAGAGCAAAGGGAAAAAAACTACTGCCGATGATTCCGATGAACCTCAGGGATACACCAAATGAACCTTGTGTGGGAAACATAGTAACGAGACTTTCGGTAACACTTTAGAACCAAAAAGAAGAACAGTCGGAAATCATGAAAGAATGTCCTGAAAAAAACATTTTGGTTTTCAATACTTATTTTCTTATGTCACATCTTCACCGAAAAAAATCGAGGGATTTCATCAAACATTTGTATAATATTCTCTTGCGCGAACGATACAGAATAACCGTACCTAAATGTTGCAACCGATTTATATTTATTGCATGTTCCAGAGTTTTGCCTCTGCTGCAATGTCAGTTTTATGGTCGACATTTCACTTTTTCTCTTCTCTTCTGATGCGGATGTGCACTAAAGATCTAATCATAACACCACTATAAAGAGATGGCGCAACACTTGACTGCGCTTCACTCAATCTCATAATAGACAGGTAGTTCTGCGGTTTTGCTTTAAACTCCGAATAGGGAATAGGTACAAACCTCTGTCCGTTGTTTTCAAGAAAAGCAAGACAAGAATTTTCCTTAAATATTTTTATTGGACTTTTATATTTCTTGTACACTTTTCATCCAAAACTAATCTTTACTTTCTTTACACCCGTTTATGCTAATAGGGATACTCTTCATAAAATCAGGTTTTAGGGTGATATATCAATAGTATGCACAATGCGCTCTTATGAAAAATGGTGGAAATTTTGACCAAAATAGAGTCAAACTAGATTTAAACTAGACAACTTACAAATGAGAGAGTGATCAGGTTACTTAATTGTAGATGAAACTCAGTGTGTACTGAATACTTGTCGCATGAGGTTGGAATGCGCTTGAATGTTTCTCATATAATAGTAGAAGAAAGACTCTTTCCAATCTGGTCTTCCACCTTCCTGAATAAATCAAGTTTCATGATTGCGAAACTGTGTGTTACAAGTTACAAGACAAACATGGCGTTCAATGGTTGATAGACACAGCGTTTGTTGAGTTCCTTGCGAATATTGCTGAATTGTTTTAGTTGTCCTCTGTCTAAAAATGTGTCTAAAAATAAACTGTAGTACTGGAGCTCAAATAATCAAACAGGTTGAGGAATAATTCTCCTCTACCATGTGGAAAATCAATTAAAACCCAAACCCCAACGATCAAAAATAACAATATTACGACGTTCATTAACGACATAGTTTGATGCTTATGTTCAATTCTATTGTTTATAGGCAAGCCTCACCACTCACTAAGTTTAACACTCCAAGCTTGTATTAAACACAACTTGAAACATGAAGATGATACTAAAAGCGAATAAAACAAAAAAAGTTGGGCAAACGCTAAAATGATCACTTATTTCACTGTGAATATTAAAAGACTTCGTTTTACGATGGGCGACTATAAATCCCAACTTTTTCATTTCTTTCTCACCCTTTCTTCTCATTATTTGTTTAACGCTGGTGGAAAGTAATTTCGCCTTGTTTCCATAAATTTCAGAGAAGATGGAATGATGATGACCCACCCCTCTGAGAACAACATCAAAATCGTCTTGAAACAGGGTCGAAATCATTCTAATTGGCTATTTCCCTGAGCACATAGTTCATGGTTGAAATTGTGTTTTGAATATTTGTATTGCTTATCCACACACATTAGTTTTTTTCTTACCTTGGAAGCGCACGAAAGGCTGCTTTAGGCAAGCCTTGGACGCTCATATGAAATGCAGTAAAAAGTATATAAAAGAGTCGAATATGTGTAATAGATCTGTTAAAACAAACTTATCAATACTAATGGTAAAATGATGATGTGTACTGATTCTTAGATTCAGAAATTGGTAAGTCGAATTGTTTATCCAGCTCTGTTGTTTATATGTGGCCACCATGATGTCTTCAATGAAGTAGGGACCAAGATCAACTCAGAAAAAACTGCTACTACAAAGATCTGTGACATGTATGATGATCACCGCCTCGTAACGAAGCGACGTGAAAGAATAAATATGAAATATGAAAACATCAGAATCATTTCAATCTTCTTTTACCTTTTCCTCCATAAAACAGAGTAATGTGGACGAAATTTAGCTGTTGACATGGAAATACAGTTATCTTGACAAGATGGAAGTCTTTTTTCGTGACCATGTCCTATCAGCGTCTATTCACAATGTTTTGTTCTGAACCCTAGAATAACGGTGGTTGAATGTTGCGTGAGCTTTATATAACAGTGAACAGTCCAATAGAAAATGATTGGTTCATCGTTAGCATACCCTTTAAAATAAGAGCAATGTTTTCATACTTTAGTTGTTGCTTTTTCCAAAAACCCTATTTCTGATAATAAAAGAACATGTATTACTACTATCTGTTCTATTGTTTCCGTGATGTTACAATGAAATTAGTTTCAGCCTATTTTTTCCTACACTTATATTTGTCTATCAAGTGTTATTATGTTCTCACAAAACCTGTTTCCGTTTGGTTTTCGTATGTTGCGATAGCTGATCAAGTATATTGATCGAGTTACCTTTCTGCTGTGAGATTTAATGTGTTACCGTATTTATTTGTAATTTTGTACTTGAATGAAAAGTGAAGAATCAATTTGGATCATCTCTCGCCCTGGTGACACACCAACCTTGTGAGTTTTTATCATGAGTCACAAGAAGTGTAGAAAATCATGTTCACGTTTTTTTGAAAGATGCTTAAAAATAATTTCGCAAGTTTTGTAAGAACAGGTATAGTGAAGTTTACTATGTTGCCTGAATGTTCACTGATAGTATGCATAACGCGCACTTTTTACATGAATTTTTTACTAGTATTCTGTATTTTCATGGAGAAGCATCAGATTTTCTGTTTGAAACAGTGTGAACTGAAATTAGTGAACGCAGAATGTAAACGTACAAAAATTGAAATCATACGTTGCAGTTACAAACACGAAATATTTCAAACGTGGAAGTGTTACCTAGGTTCAGTGTATTGTAATAAACTTATTTGGCGGAAATATACTCATTTTTCGAAATGTATTGGCACAAAACACTGCGGTTACCATAACGAAGACAGGTTTATAGAAAAAACGGCAACACTCAACTGCTCTTCATACAACCCTGATAGATTCCCTCTCCTACAACGTTTTTGCTAGAAGTTCATCAGGACCCAACTACAGCTCAACTCTGGCAACATTAAGTGACCTTTGAGCTGAACTATCTGCTGACCATCTCAGCCAGGTTGTGGTCGCCTATACTGTGCTTAAACATACAAAGTTGACAACTATGTGACCAGAATTAGATCAGGTCTTCGATAAGGTTGAGCTCACCACATTCATCAACTTCTCTCTCTCTCTCTCTCTATCTCTCTCTCTCTCTCTCTCTCTCTCTCTCTCTCTCTCTCTCTCTCTCTCTCTCTATCTTCTCTCTCTTCTCTCTTTTCATCTTTGGACTTTTCATCTTATTAGTCGTAAAATGATAAGATAGCTTGTTATTGTAATGAATGACGCTTGTTCATACGAGCCAGTCTTTTCTCATAATAGTTCAAATTTCCTATTTTTCTTATAATTTAATGACTTCGCTACGGTGCCCTGGTTTCACCGCAAGAGCGGCAAGATGAATCACACCTTCCGGTTGCATTTTCCTGAATTCGGACAAATAATTGTTTGTACTACTTTTGACATTTCTGAAATTGTTCCCAATATCAATATCTTCCCACGAATTATGGTCATTCAATCCAGCAACGAAAGGCGAATAGTATTGGCTACGTGGACAGTTATGAGAACACTATATGTTCTTCTCACTTGTCTTTCAATGACTTCAGCCAAGTATGGTCTGAAACACTTGGGTGAGTGGATTTTTGAGCTATATTACTTCAGAAACAAGGGTTTCTTTAAGAAAACTTTTTTCTGATATGAAATATATAGTTTTTTAAACGTGGTAAAATAACCGGTTGATCAATGAGTGATGGTTGTGTTTCAGAACATACAACGAGAGAAAAAAGCGAGCAAATGGCCCACAGAACGGCTTATGCTGAGGTTTGCTTTTTCCAATTAACAGGAAATGTTCGAGCCGTGACTCAATTGTAAATTACTTATTACGTGTTCAAGAATGCAACATATGAGTACTTCCTATTACTAACTCAATTGTGTAATTTTAGTAAAGTTCGCTGGAACCTCGTAATAATTCATAAGCGGTGCTCTCTTATTCGGTCCTTTTCTAAGTCTTGTACCAATACTATCGTGCGTTCGACCGTTATTTCCAAAAAAAATGAACAGCATCACTACGCTTTAGACAAAACAGAAACAGACAACAGGATGAAACCGAAAACATCATAAGACAGAACATACAGTTTATGTTTAGTCAAGTTCATCATGTGTATCCATATAACTGTATCCATACGAAAAATGCTGCTGCGGTACGCATTCTTTCTATTTTGATGTTAAATTTGTAGAAAAACTGAGTTTGCCATGTTGTCACTTATTTACATTGATGTTGCAAAACTTGGATGAGGGTCGGCAGCATAGTATAGCTCATGTTGAACCACAAGTCCCTTTTTTCGGTAGTGAGTTAGGCTACAAAAAAAGAATGATCATAATATATTTTCACTTTTCTTCTGTGTGTAAACACTAATTCATGCAACTCAGACAATTTCCAGTCAGTTTTGTAGCTAGAACGATCGATTAATTAAACGGACCTTTTCCCAATCATTCGATTAACTTGAAGAAGTTTAAAGTAAAAAATGAGTCCACGGATTAGAATCACGGGAAAATCTGCTTAGTTTTCAGATTCGAAAATTTCGAGATTTGTCAGATCATTTAAAATCGGTACGAAATCATAGACAATCGGCGCAAAACAAATTGAAGCAAACATGAGTAGTTCGTAAACTATTCTCATTCACTTGTGTTACAAAACTATAAAACGGACCAACCGCTAAAAGAGAGTTTTTCTAATAGACAAATTTTTTTGGCGAAAAACATCAAACTAGTTAAAAATGAAAAACTAGAAAGTGATGAAAAACCAACTGGAAATTCGTTCGCACGCTGCGGAATTTCCAGTGTGATATCGAAAACTGCATAACATACTTGATGGTGTGAATTTCGGTCTAGAAAGCAGGACTTGGAGAAGTGTAAGTTTTGCTATAAATTAATGACGACCCGATCTAAGAGATGAACAAACAGCTAAGATGGAGGAACGTGTTAGAGAAATATTAGAATTTAGCGCCATAGCGCAGCCTTTCGTCTTCCACGCAGCCACAATATGAGTGCACGTCTTAACGGTTCTCAACGAAAAGTGCACAAAACGGCAGACGACGTTTGTTCAGACGGGTTTAGATTTCGCAATCTGGACGTGTTGAAACTCGAAATCGTGAAAATGGGACTCTCAGACAAAACTGGAAAATGCGCTCGTTTCCCTGGAGAAACGTCCAACCTGTTGTTAGCCCAGTTCTGTTTTCGAGAATTGTTTTCAGTAACGTTACTTTGAATATTCGAATGTTTTCACCAACTTTGGAAAGTGACAACAGCAACAAGCTCAAAAGTGGGAAAATTAATGCTGTTTTTATTTGCGAGTTTCGTGTGCGAATCCAACGAGGCACATTGAGTTCTGTTTAGCTAGTTTCAACTCAAAATTCATTTTTCTCTACTTTCTCAATCTAACTTCACAAACGTTCACCCATACTTTCATGAATCATACCGCAACCTTCCAACTCCCATTATGTATGACGTTCAGTTAGTATTCGTTTCACCGAAGCAAAATCTGGAGAAACCAATTTAACCAACATTTGACCAATTTAATAATTTATCGTTTAACAAATTAACAATTAAACGTTAACAATTTAATGTCAACAACTTAATCGTTTTAACCACGAAAGCCAATTACCCGCTAAAGTGGATGAAAGACTACGGAAGCACATGAAACATTATAGGAAATGTAATATTCAATTTTTTTTCTCTCAACAACACTCAAGCAAGCAATGTAAATCTCTCGAATGAACAGATTTTGTCAAATGAACTCCAACTCCACTCCAACCCAAAACTTATAACTCCAAACTAACTCCAACTCCAAAACCCAAAAACTCCAAAACTTCTAGAGCTAGTTTGAATTGATACATTTCAATTTGTCGAATCGACACGAACTGGTTTGAACCGATGAATCCAGTGAATTGTGTAACTTTCGATCGTTAAATTGTCGTAATTTCCCGTATTCTGTATTTGTAGTTTGATCCATTGGCTTAATAAAAGTGTAAGCTAGTGAGACTTACACCTTTAACAAATATGTATTAACAAACAATGCAAACAAACATGTTAACAAACATGTTTTTTGTTATTAACATGTTATTAACAAACAAATATGCTAGAACTGGTTTTAGATTTTTCTCTGCCCCAATTACAATTTTTTGCAACAAAAACATCTCTCAGAAGCTATTTATTTCACACACAAGAAAACACACAGATGATATGTCGGCGTGACACGCGAGACGAGCGGAATTGGCTGGTGGGGCGGGGCGGGACGGAACCGGAGCGGGCGGGGCGGAGGCGTGTTAACCGACGAGGCGGATCATTGTACCGGCCGCCACGGCGGTACCTCAACTCCTCATCTTGATATATCCCGTTCTGAAACAACACAAATAAGGGAATAAGGAAGTAGAAAATCTATCAGTCTTATCCCACAGAGAGCCTCATGCGTAATGCGCATATTAAGTATGTATAACATTATGGCACTTTTTAGAGACACTCTCTCTCTCTCTTCATCTGTTAATCTGAGTAAGAAGGAGTAAAAGTAAATAAGTATGCGATAAAGATAGAATGGGAGAAGAGAATGGGGTGTTACTTACCAGCCTCTGATCATGGTGGAGCCGTTCGACTTCCGCCTCCAGCTCGTCGATTCTCGCATTGCGTACGGCCAATGTACGACATACTCCGTCGGACTGCAAACACAATTACATTACAATTACAACATGACGGATAACGGGAGATAGAAAAAGCTCAAAATTATCACTATTTTAATTTAAAATAATCTAGAATATATGTGTACTCACGAAGTTAGTTTCTTGAGCCAGGTCCTCTCTGAGACCCCGGTTTTTTCTTTCCGAAGATTCGAGGCGAGCTTCGAGCCGAGCCGTTTTGTCCGTCCAGTACTTTTCCCTCTCAGCCTCTCGAACACGGCTCGCCTGCAACTCTTGCGAGAGTCGGTAATGGTCCTTGTATAGACCAGAGGCCTGAAATGATTGAAACGTTGATTTCAAGTAAGCTTCTCAAGGATAATGAAGAGATAACAAATGATAATTTTTCAATTCAATTCAAATAATAATTTTGATGTTGAATATTGAATGAATGTGAATGTTGAAAAAATCAAATAATGTTGAAATGTTATTAACGTTTTTCTCACACACTCAAAATACAATAAAACACACATAAAATTACATACATTTACAGTAAGATGGGGAGAGAGAGATTATTTGAAAAATTTAATAATATGCGTATATTAGCTTATATTATATTACGTAGCTTATATTAAAATACTAATTATGACGTTCAACTTAAAATTGGTGAGAATCTTCATTCATTATATGATAACCTTAGAGAGACAGTTGTAACTCACCGGGTCCGGTCTTGCATGAGGTGGTGCTTGCGGGGGGTGGCGCGTATTGGTCGAATCTTGCGTTCTGCAAAGATCGAATAAGAGGGTGGGAGAAGAAGAGAGAGGGAAAGAGGGAGAGGAAGAGAATGGGGGAGGAAAAGAGAGAGGGAAAAGAAAGAGAGGGAGAAAGGGGGAGGGGAGTTGGGAGATAGGAGTCAGAGAGTTAGAGAGTTAGGAGTTAGAGAGAGAGGGAGAGAAAGAGGTGAGCGAAAGAAATAGAAAATCTCACCGATCGTCTGCAGGCGTTCGGCTCCTGGCAGCAGCGGGGGAGCTGTCCCTATGTCGTTCCTGGAAAAAGATGATTACAATGTCGTATTTATAGACCTAAAGATAGAGACACTGAAAATGTGTGAAGAAAGATATAGAACAAGAGAGAGATAAAGGGGGGAAGAGAACGGGAAAACGAGAGAGAGGGCGAGAGAGAGACAGAGAGAGAAAGAGAGAGAGAGAGAGAGAGAGAGAGAGAGAGAGAGAGAGAGAGAGAGAGAGAGAGAGAGAGAGAGAGAGAGAGAGAGAGAGAGAGAGAGAGAGAGAGAGAGAGAGAGAGAGAGAGAGAGAGAGAGGTTACCTTGATTCGGTTTGGACTTGTTAGGCTCGCGCCAAGATGTGAGCTGGTGCCGCTCCAGTCTTCGGTCGTCCGCGTTAGAAGGCACTGGAATCGAATAAACATAATACATGATTCATCAAAAAGTGGAGAACCAACAGTTGTGTGATTTGTACGAGCTGCTTCCATCCAATTTTTAGTTGCGCATGTTGAATTTTTAGGACCAAATGTAGTTAGTTCTTTTGGGTTTTAATTGCAAATTTAGACATGCCTCCGGAATGTCTACAAAAAGTGTAAAATTCATCAAAAAGTGGAGAAACCAACAGTTGTGTGATTTGTACGAGCCTACTCAAGGGACGGCATAACTTCTAGGGACACTGCAACAAAAAGGGAAAAATATAGAGAGTGATGAATTCAAAGTGATGATGCCACAAAGAGTGAAAAATATTTTGCTAACTAGTTCACGGTAGATGTTAAGTCACAGCTGATTAATTGTGTCAACAACATTAATCTCGCTCATTGTTCTCAAATTTTGTATCTCTTGTGACTTGTGATCTACCGTGAACTAGTTAGCAAAATATTTTTCACTCTTTGTGGTATCATCACTTTGAATTCATCACTCTCTATATTTTTCCCTTTTTGTTGCAGTGTCCCTAGAAGTTATGCCGTCCTTGAGTAGCTCGTACAAATCACACAACTGTTGGTTCTCCACTTTTTGATGAATTTTACACTTTTTGTAGACATTCCGGAGGCATGTCTAAATTTGCAATTAAAACCCAAAAGAACTAACTACATTTGGTCCTAAAAATTCAACATGCGCAACTAAAAATTGGATGGAAGCATGTTTTACGTTACCTTTGCACATTTCAATAATGACATCAGTCGATCAGCATAATCCCAGAACACATCATGTTTGGATGAAGTTCATCGTTAATAACCCACTGGCCAACTATTATAATCATTTGGAGAAATATTTGACGTCAACTTTGCCATTTCGGAATTTGACGTCATTGGGCCTTCAGAATTCCAGAATACGTCATTTGATGACGAATTTTTACCGTTGATAACTCAGTTGTCAACTATTATTATCATTTGGAGAAGTATTTGACGTCAACTACGCATTTTCGGAATTTGACGTCATTGGCCTTCAGAATTCCAGAATACGTCATTTGATGATGAAGTTTTACCGTTAATATTTCAGTTGCCAACTATTATCATAATTCGAAGAAATATTTGACGTAAACTTCGCACTTTCGAAATTTGACGTCATTAGGCTTTCAGAATTCCAGAATACGTCATTTGATGATGAAGTTTTACCGTTGATAACTCAGTTGCCAACTATTATTATCATTCAAAGAAATATTTGACGTCAACTCCGCACTTTCGAAACTTGACGCGATCGGGCCTTCAGAATTCCAGAATACGTCATACGTCATTTATGATGAAGTTTTGCCGTTAATAACTCAGTTGCCAACTATTATTATTATCATTTGAAGAAATATTTGACGTCAACTTCGCACTTTCGAAATTAGACGTCATTGGGCCTTCAGAATTCCAGAATACGTCATTAGATGATGAAGTTCTACTGTTAATAACTCAGTTGCCAACTATTATTATCATTTGAAGAAATATTTGACGTCAACTTCGCACTTTCGAAATTAGACGTCATTGGGCCTTCAGAATTCCAGAATACGTCATTAGATGATGAAGTTCTACCGTTAATAACTCAGTTGCCAACTATTGTTATCATTTGAAGAAATATTTGACGTCAACTTTGCACTTTTATATATGACGTCATCTGGCATTCAGAATCTCAGAATACGACACCTTTCGATGGAGCTCCATCGTTAATAACCCACTTGCCCACTATTGTCATCATTTGGAGAAATATTTGACGTCAACTTTGCACTTTTCAAAGATGACGTCATCGGGTCTCCAGAATCCTGAATGACGTCACCGATAGAATACTTTTTACTTAAATTGAAGTCACGATGGTATCATATTTAAATTTTCATCAAAATCGGTCAGTGTTACCCTAAGTTACAAGACAGTTTGCATATCCCCTAACAGAGAAAGCGAGAGAGTGCACTAAATGAAGAGACGCAGAGACATTTATTCAAAGGGTTGTAATTTGGCGACAAATTATTTTTTTCACAAAAAAATTAGCGCTCATCTAGTTTCTATACGATTTCTATCATCACGTCGAAATTTAGCTAAATCCGTTCAGTTATGACCGAGATATGGCACCTGCGCACAACGGAAGGACACACGACGGAAGTTGGCGCTCTGGATGAAGCGAAAACGTCATAACTCAGCTCAAACTCAACGGATTTCGTTCAAATTTTGAACACAACTTGCAACTATGCTGTAAAAAATTTCGAGATCATTGAAAGTTTCGTTTTGCGATTGTGAGCCTTTTTATAAGAAAAGTAAAAAAACGGAGGCGCGCATTAGCCGAACCAAAGACAAATCACGCACAGCGCTTCGCGCTGCGCGCGATTTTCATATGGAGGTACACAGTACATCCGAAGAAAGAATGGAAGCGACAACAAGGTGAGAAAAAGAGACGGAGAGAAGAAGAGAAAGAGAGAGAGCGAGAGAAAGAGAGAGAGAAAAAGAAAGGAGAAAAAAGTGAAAGACTGAGAGAAAAAGAGAGAACGCGAGAGAAAGAGAAAGAGAAAAAGGGAGAAAGTTCGGAGAAAAGAGTAGTAGGTTCACTAGACTCAGGGAGAATGGGAACTCACTGTTAGTAGGTTAGTGAGTTAGTAGAGCTCCGAATGGAGTCTTCTCGGCCGTTTTCTGCTTACATACTGCACGTGGAAACGCGTTTCCAGGCAGCTTTATCCTGAAAACCGGAAAATCATAACGTGTCCACCTCAGCAGCTTGAAAACAGAAAATCCATCCACTAAACGGCAATATCGATATTAGACATAGAAAGAACGTATAAAATATTATATTAAACAAAATCAATTTGTATAATAATTGAAAAAGTTACACTTAACTATATAAAATTCGAAATTATAAAAGCTCAGAAGTATAATTTTTATGAGCCGAGTGAAGAAACAATGCAACGACAGACACAATCTGGCACACGTCATTTTACACGAGAACGCGCGCTATGCTAATCAGCTTACATGTTAAAGAAGGTAGGACACCAATGAAGAAATATGGCGCTTATAATAATTATTATGGCGCTTTTAATAATTATTTTAGATTAGCATAGCGCGCTGTGGGACGAGACATAACGCGAATGAGGAGAAGTCAGATGGTTGTACAAAATGTCCCTGGGTCAGAACTCGATTCCCCGCGGGTCAGAACTTGATCTCTCCTATTGGTGTCTGGCGTCCTTTGACAGGCAAACATGCAACACAAATTTATTGGTAGCTTATTAATCGATTCGAAACATCTGCCTGTTTGGTGACAAAAACAACTCTTTGATAATCTCTCATGAGATATCTTGTGAGTAAGAGTTACACATTATTTGGTAGGTTATTGCGTGAGCCATTCAGCTTTCGGAAAGCTTATGAGAGTGAAAAGCGTTTACCTGTTTTTCCTCTGCAAAATTTGATTTTTACCGTTACTTTCTACGGATTATAAGTATAGTTTTAGGTTACCTACCGGTAACCTGAAGTAACCCAAAAAAAGGGTTACCAAAGACCGGCAAGGTTACCGAAAACACCGGTTACATATAGAATTGGCCGCAGGTTACATATAGAATTGGGCTAGGTGTTCGTATTCTCTCCTTATTTTCAGTGTTTGTAGTTTACCTCAGTCTGTCTTCGGTCGGAAATCGTGAACTATGGTGATTCAATGATGCGTTTTCACTCTCTCAGAGTACGGAAATTCACTTCATGTTAACCTAAATAAGTGAAAATCAGTCAAATGTGGCACCCCATGTTTATACAAGTAACTATTAAGTAGACGGTAATGGTACAGTCTATTTAAGAAGAATGTAAAATAAAAAAGTGTACATGAATGGACTTATCACTTATAATGACATTCTTATTCTGCCATTAATGTATAACTTGTAATATTTATTGATTAGACATCTACTCAATGATCGTACTGATTACACCGGTCCGATCTTGCATTGAACACAACATGAAACATGGAGGTGATACTAAAAGCTGTGCAGATACGAAAATATGGTGGAACAAATGTTGTATATTATTCATTACATAAAGTAAAGAGAGAGAGAGAAACTTTTCAAAATACTTCTATGGTAGTCGCAAGTAAAATTGATTGAGACTGATGAACCTTCGCTAGATTAGAATCAGCGATAATGAAATTATGCCAACTTCAATTACAACTGCAATATTGAGGTTTGAGCTTAAAAAACACGATCGAAGGTGTGATTCGTTTCTTTGAGCCTTTGAGCTTCACTCGAATGTTTCGCGCACACTTTATATCTCGCTTTTATTTCTCAACTCAATTCTCATCCGGAAGCCTTTTTAAGAAATGTCGGGGTTTCCTTGACAAAAAAAGTAATGTTATGATGTAGACATGACGAAAATTGCTGTAATGGTTCACTCTTTCACAAAAGAATGCACCTATCGCATGATTTCAAATTATCCAATGATAATTGCAACTTGCAGCTTCAAGTTTTTCAAGAGTACAGTTATAGCACAATTTCGGTTTTTCCCGATTCGATGCCTTTATATAGTAATATTTCGAATGTTCAACAACATTTCTCTAATGAACAAACCGACTTTTTGATTCACTGATTTTCATACTCGTCGTAACCAATGTGGAAATCAAATTCACGAAGTTTAAACTATTAGCAATATAAAAACTCACCTGAAAGATCTTACTGTAGAGAGCTATTCTTGTGTGAAACACACTATAACAGAGTCTGCGAGAACGTAATAAAATTTTTGTAACTCGATATACACGTACTTGCCATAAATGTAATAAATACACGAGAGTTCTGGAATGGGCGAAATTTTTTTTAGTAAATTTACATTTCCAACCACACCAAAGGCACAACCACGTTATAACACGTTTTCAATATGTTGTAAATTACATATATGGAAAAATTATTATTATAATATATAAACTAGTAAGCATGTATGTGTTGTACCTCCAATTGACAAACTAATCTACTCGAGAATCCCCATTTGACAAAATTGAGAGACGATGAGTTGAAAAAATATCATTAACAAAAAAGGAAACTTGTTAGAAGTGAGAAAAACACTTTAACGGAAAAAGATTTTTCTTCATTTACTGAATATCCCTTGTTTCTCGAGCAAAACACGACGAGATTTCGATTTAATGATTTTCTTGTTTCAAACACTTTTCAGTAATGTCAAGTGGAGTTTTACGGTGTGACATTGAGGGAAGGCGGAGTTATAAACCCAAACAATTGAAAAATAAGTTTAAGTTCTTCACGTTTGGTTTGACTGAGGGGAGGGGGCTTAACTATCACAAAGGTGTGTGAGTATGGTTTTGGTCGTCACGACTTCAATTCCCTCTAAACAACGTTTTCTTTACAAGACACAATGTTCTATATATGTCGGTTTGTTTCGAATACTAGATTACGGTGGTTGAATGTTGCATGATGCATGAATATTTAAATGTCAGAATTGCCGGAATTCGCATCATCTTCTTTCATACGTTCTTTATTCTGGAATGCTACTGTCGTTTCAATAACAATATAACTATCAGACAAATTAATTTTTTTCAAAACAATTTTCGTCACTTCGAATGAAATTTATTTGGGTTAAAAGAAAACACGTGATTCATGAACATAGTTCAACATATCAATTAACAAAAACGAATCTGAAGATATAGACAGGAAAAATAACGATTGAAATTGAAAATCGAGATTCCAATAAAAACCGGAAACTCACGAAAAAAACCATTCACAAATTGTTAAACAAGACATTATTTCCATTTTATTACAATGCTGTTAAGATGAAAAACGACAACTTAACAAAAAATGTGCATACATGAAACAGGATACACCGTAGGTATTATTTAATTAGTATTCTTCTCATTCTCGTACAATATCAATCGTAAATGGGTTGAAAAACGGTAACAAAACATTTCCAAGGTTCGCTTCTCAACAATCACCTCCGTGTTTCACAAAATGTACTTAAATGGACCGTACCTCTTCAGTTTGATGATGTTAGCTATTGCCGGTCACATGAGAAGAAGAATAAACAGAACAATAGGATAGGAAATAGGGAACATTTCCCAATTTAGGTCGTTTTTGTGCAAACTCGACTACGGAAATATCGCTTAAGCCACAGCGTGTAGACGCGCACAAACTGTCCACAAAACGTGCGCAAACGGTATCAAAAATTTGAAAAGTTAACAATTGAAAGAAAGGGTTTTCGATATTGATTCAAAATTTCGTTTTGTTGACAATCAAGGTTGTGTTTACTAGAACATGGCCAAAAGCTTTGTGATACAGTAATTCTATAAATGACTTGGCTTATAAAACGCTCAGTTCTCCACGATTTAAATTTTCCTTTTCTGTCGTCGGTTCACCAGTACAATACTGAAGCAGTGTCTTGGCTTTTCGTTTTTTATATTCCATCAAAATTATAGGGAAACGGTCCCTCCAAATGCCAGTTGCTTATATGGTCTGGTAATACAAACAAACAATCATCAGAGTATGAAGTATTATGAAGATGCCGTGTGCTGTTGACATCAAAACTCAGAAGTTAGAATATGAACAATCAAACTTGGTATTCATCAACCATTTGTGTTTTCAATCGATTGTACTTTACACTTTACTTATCTTAGCACCGTTAGTTTGTCCCTTATTCTGGTTTGACATTCAGTTTTACCATAACCACATACAAGTTTTTTTAATGTTTGTATATGTACACATCAGTATTTTTCAGCTGTCTCAGCAATGTCTTCGGTAGATCACAATGTTCGAAATATTGGGTGAGAAACAAAAATTAACATTAATGACGTGCCATTGTGCACAACGGTTCATTTTCGAGAAATATCGAATGCTGGACTTCCTCTGAGAAAATGTTGACCATGGCAAACCCAAAATGTTGAAGCCCCGCCCACATTTTTGGGTTTGCCATGGTCAAATCTGAAGTTTGGAAAAGCCATGGTCAAAAAGTACACATCTGTTGTGTCTGTCAGTACACACAACTTGTATTTATTCCAGGTTACTCTGTGTGTTGAACACTTGCTATATATTACAGTTTATTCCAGATAATAGTTACAATAATAGCAGAGAATATAGAGGTCACGTTCCCGTAGGATCAGTCTCATAACAATGAGCTCTAGCAGCCTTATATAGACAATGTGGGCGTGGTCAGAGCATTCTAGAAGCTCACGGCTAGATAGCATAGGGCATAGAGACGCTAGACAATGCATAGAGACGCTAGACAATGAGAGGGATATCAGCAACAGGGACGCCTGGCTGATTCCATGAGAAGAAATATAGATAGATAGTAACGTTATAATCAAATAATAACGATATACAACACCTCCCCTTTTAAGTGAATAATCGGGGGTGAGGATAGACAGTTACGATAATCGTCGACTAAGATAGATATAAATCAACATGATGGATCAAACGGTACCACTGGCTCCGGTTGGCGGCTGCTCCTTCTGAGTGGTGGTACGGCATCTGGTTGATTGACTGGCTGTGGAACGGCTTGAACATTCTGAGGTTGTGGCTGGCGGACAGGGCTCATCTTGACTGGAGGATCGGCTGCTGGACCATCTTGGGCATCCGGGGCGGCTGTCACGATTGCAGTAGGTTGCAAGTTGAAAGTAGACAACATGACGTCGAGCCATGCGTCACCTTCATCACTTTCACGTCCAAATGCTGGTACTTGCACATTTCGAATTTGATTAGCGTGTCGCCTCACTCGCTTTCCTTCCAATTCCAATTCATAATTGACGTTTCCAATTTTTCGCACAACTTTTGCTCGCTGCCAGTTCCATTTCAGACCATGATAAGTCTTGATCATCACGTAATTTCCAACTCGGAAATTTCTCTCTTGCGTACCATGTTTCAGGTTGAATTGCTTTTCCGTCTTCGATTGTAACTCGCTTTGAACACGTTCAGTGTTCTCCATAGGTTGCAGTAGATTCAAGGTTGTTAGAATAGAAGAATAGAATAGAATAGATTTATTCAACATGTGACTTTCCACATTTTGAAATGTGGCACTCCAATTGTTGGATAAAAGAAGGAAAAAAAATAGATGGAAGAGTGGTATCCCTGTTACGCGCTTGTAGTTATAGATGGATGCAATTTGCAGTGTAGTACGATTGAACGGTGATTGTACCTGTTTTTGTAGTGACGTAATTATTATGAAACACTTTCGGGATCATCTATTTATACTATTGTAGAGATGATTTTGTGACGTTAGGTTTCGTTGGGACTATATCAAAACCGGGATTTAAATTGGAATTATCATGATAATATTATCAACAGACAGTTCTAAACACTTATGAGTCACGAATAAAAATGTGCAATTCCAATAATTAATAAGCGACTGCAGGAAACAAATTGTCGAGGATATGTGCAAGAACCCGTAACTGTCAAAGGGAAGGCTAGGCGTGGGAGACGAGAGTTGGCAAGGCTTCTCTTTGGACCGGGAGCTGGAGCAGGCTGGAGGTGGACAGGTGGCATTGAAGTGACGAACGCAACTAACCGACCGGGTATAGCCTGGCTGCAGAAGGTGCAACCACCAACCTCCCACAATAAGTTACGAGCGCACGATGGTCGATGATCAGAAAGTCAGGATTTTCCAAATATGATGAAGAAGAGAGAGTACAGGGACATAATGAACTGATACGATCACGAATACAAGCATCATGGCAAGCTAAACACTCGTTGTTACTACTGTGAGTTACATGAACCACTCAATTTATGTGAAACTACGTCTAGTATTCCCAACCAAACCATCACCAAAATCTGTTGCTAGTACTATGAAGATAAAAAGGCTGATAGGACAATCGACCGTTCAATATATGTACAACCTGGATATGATACTGATAGGAGATGAAGAAAGTAATTTTGTGTAGTTTAGCGCTGTAGTCTACAAATGGTTGCGGCAATAGTTCAATAGTTTGGAGTGCCACGACTAATAATACAATACATCATAATCACAATATCATATCTTTGATTCCTGGTGAGAATGGAGCATCATGGACCGTTCATGGGGGATCGTACGACAGTAGAATGGCAGTAGACCAACGCAAGTGATCAACAACTGATGTTGTTGCCAGAGGGGGCCAGAGAAATTCCATCAACTGTAATTGATCATTCTTGCCAAATTATTCAAAGGGTGAGGCTAGTTGAAGTAAATCAAGAATATTCTCTTTTCTGATAAGTTTGCGGAAGGCATCGGACGTACTAAGACAGGTTAAGTGTGGTGGTAGTTTTGGGTACCACTTAGCAACCCGAATAAAAAAAGCATTTTCATTGGTCATAGTACTGTACCTAGGGATATCAAATGAAAAACCATTGCGATTATACGTGTTGCCACGCTCACCACCACTTTATTTATTACTTCTTTCTTAGAATTTAACTTTGTATTTCAATCAACTTATTTCCGTTGTTACGAAATCGAAAATTTATTCAGGTTAAAAGAAAACACGTGCTTCTCGAACATCAGTTCAACATATCAATTTACAGAAACGAATCTGAAGACATAAACAGGGAAAATATCGATTGAAATTAAAATGGACATTACAATAAAAGACCGGAAACTCGGGAAAACGGAACAATTTACCGTATCTAATCTCAGAAAAGGCTGTAATCGAGAGAAAAAAGTGAGTGAAAACTGTGAACAATCAAATTTGTAATGAAAAACATGAAAATGGGAACTTCGCCAATCACCGGCGCTTTCTGTTTCTATTGGGCTGGAATCAACAGTTGCAGCCAGAACTCGGAGTCTGCTCGCGATTCGAATTCAGGTTGATATGGTCGGGAAACTCCGGGAAATCGTGCGTATCCTAAAATAAACAAGATTCATGGAAAAGTGGGGGCCCAACGACTGTGAGATTTGTCTTCTGCTGTGCGCCCCTTAGACAAATACTCTCAAATGGAGCGGCTACTGCTTCGAAAACCGAAAAATACTAATATACTCAAGTATAACTGTTTATTACAAACCTACAAAAGTCATAAAATATTTTTCAAACCTGTAAACTAGAATCTACAAGTGACAGCTGCGAAAGAGAGAACAACTGTTGAATAATATGACAAACGTTATAGCATCTAGAATTGAAGTAATGACAAAAAATGCCAACCATTGTGCACAAAACCAGGAATGATATTATTGACTACGTTGAGTTAACATCTGCGATTTGTAGATTCTAGTTTACATGTTTGAGAAAATATTTTACGACTTTTGTATGTTTGTAATGAACAGTTATACTTGAGCATATTAGTATTTTTCGGTCAATTGCAGATTCTAGTTTACAGGTTTGAAAAATATTTTCTGACTTTTGTAGGTTTGTAATAAACAGTTATACTTGAGTATATTAGTATTTTTCGGTTTTTGTAGCAGTAGCTGCTCCATTTGAGAGTAGCTGTCTGAGGGGCGCACAGCAGAAGACAAATCTCACAGTCGTTGGGCCCCCACTTTTTCATGAATTTTTCTCTTTTTGTATACATGCCGTAGGTATGTGGTTCGATCTGTACGGTGAAGATAAATCTGTTTTCCTGATGAACCACTTGTCAAGTATTACCATCATTCGAAAAAATATGACGTCAACATTGCAGTTCTATACACTTACTTCATCTGGTCTTCAGAATCCCAGAATACGTCATGTTTGAATGGAGTTTCTTCGTGAATTGACGATTTTTAAAAAACTTTCAGCATTCGCAAATATGTTTCACGTTAATTTTGCATTTTTAAAAGTTGACGTCATCTGGCCTTCTGAATCCCAGAATACGTCACTCTTAGATTGATTTTCACCGTTAATTGACCCTTTCTAAGATATTTTCAGCATTTGAAAATATATGTGACGTCAACTTTGCACTTTTCAAAAATGACGTCATCTGGTCTCCAGAATCTCAGAATACGTTACTCTTAAATTGATTTTCTCCGCTAATTGACCCTTTCTAAGATATTACCATCATTTAAAAATATATGTGACGTCAACTTTGCACTTTTCAAAAATGACGTCATACGGTCTCCAGAATCCTGAAGGACGTCAGAAATACAATACTTCATATTCAGAAAAAAGTCACGATGGCATCATATTTCAATTTCAAGCAAATCGGTAATTGTTTCTCTAAGTTACAGTACAGTTTCAGTTGTCGACCGGACAGAGAGAGTGAGAGAGCGTGCTGAATGGATTGACGCAGACCTTTTCCGAAAAATGTCTATAACTTTGTTTGAAACAATTTGTTCGCAAATTTATTTTTTTCCGCCAGGGTTTGAGTAGAAATTACATCACTTACAGAATTTGCAACAAAATCGGTTGAGTAGAAACCCTTGAACTGGGAATTTTCCCTTGTTTCGACTATGATGTCATCCGAGCCCCAGAATCCTCGATGACGTCATCAGTAGAATATTTACATCTAAATCGATGTCTGTTCATGTTGTGGTATCATACTTCAAATTTTACTTGAATTGGTTAGGACTGAGCTGAGTTATAACGCAATTTCATTTAGCCCGATAGAGAGGGCGAGAGAGTGCACGAAATGAAGAGACGCAGAGACATTTGCAAAGACCCATAACTTGATGAAAAATAATTTTTTTCGAAAAAAAGTTTGCGCCCCCAAGGTTTGAGTGGGACATCTATCGTGTCCCCAATTTTCCGTCAAATCGGTTCACACATAAAAATTTCCCAGAAGTGCGTTCACACACACACACACACACACACACACACACACACACACACACACACACACACACACACACACACACACACACACACACACACACACACACACACACACACACACACACACGGCGGAAGTTGGCGGTCTGCATGAAGCGCATAACGTCATAACTCGGCTCAAACTGAATCAATTTTGTTCAAATTTCGAACATTGCTTGTACATATGCCATGAGAAATCAACAAATCATAAAAAGTCTTGATTTGCACGTTTGGGCCTTTTTGAGGGTAAACTAAAAAAATGAAAGCGCGCATTAGTCGAACCAAAGACAAATCACCCACTTATTTCCGCATTTGAATGTTTTCGTTTCCTACTGCCGATATTTTTTCTCCTCTTGTATATTACATGCTTGCATGTGAATAAATCAATCAATCGTAATTTTGAAAATGGAAAAGACAACTGATTGTGAATTTGCTTTTTTTTTTCTGTTGCTCATGCACAAGTTATAGAGACTACAAAGCATTTGTGACTTACCCACCACTCCCTCTCAACCTTTTAGGGCCTTTTAGTCCCAAGACTTTTCACCTGAGTATATGCTAGTCCCGATTGAAGTAGCAGATGTATGGGGTTGGAATTTTAGGTTCATTTTCTATTATTGATCCCGGTAAAGAGGTAGGACTGTAGGATCAATATTAGTACTGATATAGGGGGGCTCAACTATCACAAAGGTGTGTGAGTATGGTTTTGGTCGTCACGACTTCAATTCCCTTTAAACAATGTGTTCCTTACAAGAAACAAGAAACGTGTTCTATATAAGTCGGTTTGTTTCGAATACTAGATTAACGGTGGTTGAATGTTGCATGATGCATGATTATTTCAATGTCAGAATTGCCGGAATTCGCATCATATTCTTTCATACGTTCTTTATTCTGAAATGATACTGTCGTTTCAGTAACAATATAACTATCAGACTTTTTTTTCAAAACAATTTTCGTCACTGCGAATGAAATTTATTCAGGTTAAAAGAAAACACGTGATTCATGAACATAGTTTAACATATCAATTAACAGAAACGAATCTGAAGATATAGACAGGAAAAATATCGATTGAAATTGAAAATCGAACTCACGAAAAAAACCATTCACAACAAATTGTTAAACAAGACATTATTTAGATTTTATCATAATGATATTAAGATGAAAAAGGACAACTTAACAAAAAATGTGCATACAGAAAATAAGATACACCGTGTGTATGATTTAAGTTGTAATTCTCACTCTCGTACAAAATCAATCGTAAATGGGTTGAAAAACGGTAACAAAACATTTCCAACAAGGTTCACTTCTCAACAATCACCTCCATGTTTTACGAAATGTACTTAAATGGACCGTACCTCTTCAGTTTGATGATGTTAGCTATTGCCGGTCACATGAGAAGAAAAATAAACAGAACAATATGATAGGAAATAGGGAACATTTTCCAACTTAGGTCGTTTTTGTGCAAACTCGACTACGGAAATATCGCTTAAGCCACAGCGTGTAGACGCGCACAAACTGTCCACGAAACGTGCGCAAAAAGTATCAAAAACTTGAAAAGTTAACAATTGAAAGAAAGGGTTTTCGATATTGATTCAAATTTGTGTTCTGTTGACAATCGAGGTTGTGTTTACTAGAACATGGCCAAAAGCTTTGTGATAAAGTAATTCTATGAATGACTTGGCTTATAAAACGCTCAGTTCTCCACGATTTAAATTTTCCTTTTCCGTCGTAAATGTACAATATTGAAGCAGTGTCTTGGCTTTTCGTTTTTTCTATTCGATCGAAATTACAGAGAAACGGTCCCTCCAAATGCCAGTTGCTTATATGGTCTGGTAATACCAACAAACAATCATCAGAGTATAAAGTATTATAAAGTTGTTGTGTGCTGTGGACATCAAAACTCAGAAGTTGAAATATACACAATCAAACTTACAGTATCTAACTCTATAGTATTCCTCAAGTATTCGAAAACGAGTTGGCTATTCAATCGATTGTACTTTACACTTTACTTATCGTAGTACCGTTAATTTTTCCCTTGTTCCAGTTTCACATTCAGTTTTATCATATCCACATACAAGTTTTTTTATGTTTGTATATGTACACATCAGTATTTTTCAGCTGTCTCAGCAATGTCTTCGGTAGATCACAATGTTCGAAATATTGGGTGAGAAACATAAATTAACATTAATGACGTGCCATTGTGCACAACGGTTCATTTTCGAGGTTTTCAGGGTTACTTGCTTCAAAGTATTGGATAGTTTCGAATAAACACGTTTGTTCTCGTCTTTCACTCGATCTGCCAAACAAATTGGCGAATAGTTATGCATAGTGTTAATATCACTTCCCCTCCCAAAATACCAAAGTATTTTGGGAGGGGAAGTGAAAGTTTGTAAAAGAAGGTCAATCGTATCACTACCACTCTCGTACAATGTTGATATAACATTTCGACAGACCCATTCTCAGTTTTTTTTTCTTCATAAAAACTGCTTATATTTTCCACTATATGTCTTTTTCAACATCACATGATGTACACACAAACCTTCGTTGATACAATAGTTGAACTTGAAAATAGTCGGAATTCTGACAATGCTATCTGAGTGGTTGAGATGGAACAAACAAAACTGAGTTTTGAAGCTCAATGGGAAAAACAAATATTAATATGTTAGGAATGGAATACAATTTAATGATTCTACCGTATGATTTCGAACTATTCAATGAGAATTCCCGTTTTCCAGCTTCAAGTTTCTCGGGGATACATTTGGAACAGTTGTATTCTGGGTAGAACTTATTGCAAATATCTGATTCGGCTGGGTCTTCCACAACTAATTTGATTAGAAAAAACGATTTGTTTATCAAAAAGCTAAAATTTCCGTTCAGCGATGCTTTCATATTGCCTTTTAGTACGGTAACTCACACCATGTTATCCTAAGCAAGTGAAAATCAGTCAAATGTGGCACCCCATGTTTATACAAGTAACTATTAAGTAGACGGTAATATAGTTCTTCGTTTAAAGAATCGTAAAATACGAAAATTTGTACATGAAAGCAATAATATTAATATATAATAATTGTAATTTTTTACCAGTATTTCATAACTTGTATTATTAATTGATAGGACATTTTATCTACTGATGAGAGCTATCCACCACGTCTAGAATAATGCCCAAACCGCCTCATGTCACAGCATTTTCTAGATCGGACTAAGAATTGTGTAACTTAATAAAAATACGTATATTTTATAAATGTCATAAATGCATGATACTTCTGGAATGAGGAAAGAGAGCTGTTTGTGAACTTATTATACAACATGTAATATTAATTGTCAACTTCACTTTAACTCTATTTTCCTTTGCGCTCTGAACCTTGGCCCTTCCTCGTTCAAAAATCACATGAAGCAAAAGTTGAGGGAACACCATGTGATACACTCACTCCTGAGACTCACTACTCCCTCTCAACCTTTTAGTCCCAAGACTTTTCTACTGAGTATCTGCTAGCCCCATTTAAATGTCAAATTTCTAAGGATTTTCAGGTTCATTTTCTATCATAATTTTGGATGGACAAAACGGATTGTAGGATAAATATTAGTACTCATATATAGAGATGGTGCAACACTGAAGCGCGCATAGTTTCGATATTTTCACACAAGTGTGTCAAATGAAGCTTTTCTGTTTTAGACTTTGCAAGTTAAAACAGGTTTTGTCATCTTTCTTAGAATTTAACTTTGTATTTCAATCAACTTATTTCCGTTGTTACGAAATCGAAAATTTATTCAGGTTAAAAGAAAACACGTGCTTCTCGAACATCAGTTCAACATATCAATTTACAGAAACGAATCTGAAGACATAAACAGGGAAAATATCGATTGAAATTAAAATGGACATTACAATAAAAGACCGGAAACTCGGGAAAACGGAACAATTTACCGTATCTAATCTCAGAAAAGGCTGTAATCGAGAGAAAAAAGTGAGTGAAAACTGTGAACAATCAAATTTGTAATGAAAAACATGAAAATGGGAACTTCGCCAATCACCGGCGCTTTCTGTTTCTATTGGGCTGGAATCAACAGTTGCAGCCAGAACTCGGAGTCTGCTCGCGATTCGAATTCAGGTTGATATGGTCGGGAAACTCCGGGAAATCGTGCGTATCCTAAAATAAACAAGATTCATGGAAAAGTGGGGGCCCAACGACTGTGAGATTTGTCTTCTGCTGTGCGCCCCTTAGACAAATACTCTCAAATGGAGCGGCTACTGCTTCGAAAACCGAAAAATACTAATATACTCAAGTATAACTGTTTATTACAAACCTACAAAAGTCATAAAATATTTTTCAAACCTGTAAACTAGAATCTACAAGTGACAGCTGCGAAAGAGAGAACAACTGTTGAATAATATGACAAACGTTATAGCATCTAGAATTGAAGTAATGACAAAAAATGCCAACCATTGTGCACAAAACCAGGAATGATATTATTGACTACGTTGAGTTAACATCTGCGATTTGTAGATTCTAGTTTACATGTTTGAGAAAATATTTTACGACTTTTGTATGTTTGTAATGAACAGTTATACTTGAGCATATTAGTATTTTTCGGTCAATTGCAGATTCTAGTTTACAGGTTTGAAAAATATTTTCTGACTTTTGTAGGTTTGTAATAAACAGTTATACTTGAGTATATTAGTATTTTTCGGTTTTTGTAGCAGTAGCTGCTCCATTTGAGAGTAGCTGTCTGAGGGGCGCACAGCAGAAGACAAATCTCACAGTCGTTGGGCCCCCACTTTTTCATGAATTTTTCTCTTTTTGTATACATGCCGTAGGTATGTGGTTCGATCTGTACGGTGAAGATAAATCTGTTTTCCTGATGAACCACTTGTCAAGTATTACCATCATTCGAAAAAATATGACGTCAACATTGCAGTTCTATACACTTACTTCATCTGGTCTTCAGAATCCCAGAATACGTCATGTTTGAATGGAGTTTCTTCGTGAATTGACGATTTTTAAAAAACTTTCAGCATTCGCAAATATGTTTCACGTTAATTTTGCATTTTTAAAAGTTGACGTCATCTGGCCTTCTGAATCCCAGAATACGTCACTCATAGATTGATTTTCACCGTTAATTGACCCTTTCTAAGATATTTTCAGCATTTGAAAATATATGTGACGTCAACTTTGCACTTTTCAAAAATGACGTCATCTGGTCTCCAGAATCTCAGAATACGTTACTCTTAAATTGATTTTCTCCGCTAATTGACCCTTTCTAAGATATTACCATCATTAAAAAATATATGTGACGTCAACTTTGCACTTTTCAAAAATGACGTCATACGGTCTCCAGAATTCTGAAGGACGTCAGAAGTAGAATACTTCATATTCAGAAAAAAGTCACGATGGCATCATATTTCAATTTCAAGCAAATCGGTAATTGTTTCTCTAAGTTACAGTACAGTTTCAGTTGTCGACCGGACAGAGAGAGTGAGAGAGCGTGCTGAATGGATTGACGCAGACCTTTTCCGAAAAATGTCTATAACTTTGTTTGAAACAATTTGTTCGCAAATTTATTTTTTTCCGCCAGGGTTTGAGTAGAAATTACATCACTTACAGAATTTGCAACAAAATCGGTTGAGTAGAAACCCTTGAACTGCGAATTTTCCCTTGTTTCGACTATGATGTCATCCGAGCCCCAGAATCCTCGATGACGTCATCAGTAGAATATTTACATCTAAATCGATGTCAGTTCATGTTGTGGTATCATACTTCAAATTTTACTTGAATTGGTTAGGACTGAGCTGAGTTATAACGAAATTTCATTTAGCCCGATAGAGAGGGCGAGAGAGTGCACGAAATGAAGAGACGCAGAGACATTTGCAAAGACCCATAACTTGATGAAAAATAATTTTTTTCGAAAAAAAGTTTGCGCCCCCAAGGTTTGAGTGGGACATCTATCGTGTCCCCAATTTTCCGTCAAATCGGTTCACACATAAAAATTTCCCAGAAGTGCGTTCACACACACACACACACACACACACACACACACACACACACACACACACACACACACACACACACACACACACACACACACACACACACACACACACACACACACACACACACACACACACACACACACACACACACACACACACACACACACACACACACACACACACACACACACACACACACACACACACACACACACACACACACACACACACACACACACACACACACACACACACACACACACACACACACACACACACACACACACACACACACACACACACACACACACACACACACACACACACACACACACACACACACACACACACACACACACACACACACACACACACACACACACACACACACACACACACACACACACACACACACACACACACACACACACACACACACACACACACACACACACACACACACACACACACACACACACACACACACACACACACACACACACACACACACACACGGCGGAAGTTGGCGGTCTGCATGAAGCGCATAACGTCATAACTCGGCTCAAACTGAATCAATTTTGTTCAAATTTCGAACATTGCTTGTACATATGCCATGAGAAATCAACAAATCATAAAAAGTCTTGATTTGCACGTTTGGGCCTTTTTGAGGGTAAACTAAAAAAATGAAAGCGCGCATTAGTCGAACCAAAGACAAATCACCCACTTATTTCCGCATTTGAATGTTTTCGTTTCCTACTGCCGATATTTTTTCTCCTCTTGTATATTACATGCTTGCATGTGAATAAATCAATCAATCGTAATTTTGAAAATGGAAAAGACAACTGATTGTGAATTTGCTTTTTTTTTCTGTTGCTCATGCACAAGTTATAGAGACTACAAAGCATTTGTGACTTACCCACCACTCCCTCTCAACCTTTTAGGGCCTTTTAGTCCCAAGACTTTTCACCTGAGTATATGCTAGTCCCGATTGAAGTAGCAGATGTATGGGGTTGGAATTTTAGGTTCATTTTCTATTATTGATCCCGGTAAAGAGGTAGGACTGTAGGATCAATATTAGTACTGATATAGGGGGGCTCAACTATCACAAAGGTGTGTGAGTATGGTTTTGGTCGTCACGACTTCAATTCCCTTTAAACAATGTGTTCCTTACAAGAAACAAGAAACGTGTTCTATATAAGTCGGTTTGTTTCGAATACTAGATTAACGGTGGTTGAATGTTGCATGATGCATGATTATTTCAATGTCAGAATTGCCGGAATTCGCATCATATTCTTTCATACGTTCTTTATTCTGAAATGATACTGTCGTTTCAGTAACAATATAACTATCAGACTTTTTTTTCAAAACAATTTTCGTCACTGCGAATGAAATTTATTCAGGTTAAAAGAAAACACGTGATTCATGAACATAGTTTAACATATCAATTAACAGAAACGAATCTGAAGATATAGACAGGAAAAATATCGATTGAAATTGAAAATCGAACTCACGAAAAAAACCATTCACAACAAATTGTTAAACAAGACATTATTTAGATTTTATCATAATGATATTAAGATGAAAAACGACAACTTAACAAAAAATGTGCATACAGAAAATAAGATACACCGTGTGTATGATTTAAGTTGTAATTCTCACTCTCGTACAAAATCAATCGTAAATGGGTTGAAAAACGGTAACAAAACATTTCCAACAAGGTTCACTTCTCAACAATCACCTCCATGTTTTACGAAATGTACTTAAATGGACCGTACCTCTTCAGTTTGATGATGTTAGCTATTGCCGGTCACATGAGAAGAAAAATAAACAGAACAATATGATAGGAAATAGGGAACATTTTCCAACTTAGGTCGTTTTTGTGCAAACTCGACTACGGAAATATCGCTTAAGCCACAGCGTGTAGACGCGCACAAACTGTCCACGAAACGTGCGCAAAAAGTATCAAAAACTTGAAAAGTTAACAATTGAAAGAAAGGGTTTTCGATATTGATTCAAATTTGTGTTCTGTTGACAATCGAGGTTGTGTTTACTAGAACATGGCCAAAAGCTTTGTGATAAAGTAATTCTATGAATGACTTGGCTTATAAAACGCTCAGTTCTCCACGATTTAAATTTTCCTTTTCCGTCGTAAATGTACAATATTGAAGCAGTGTCTTGGCTTTTCGTTTTTTCTATTCGATCGAAATTACAGAGAAACGGTCCCTCCAAATGCCAGTTGCTTATATGGTCTGGTAATACCAACAAACAATCATCAGAGTATAAAGTATTATAAAGTTGTTGTGTGCTGTGGACATCAAAACTCAGAAGTTGAAATATACACAATCAAACTTACAGTATCTAACTCTATAGTATTCCTCAAGTATTCGAAAACGAGTTGGCTATTCAATCGATTGTACTTTACACTTTACTTATCGTAGTACCGTTAATTTTTCCCTTGTTCCAGTTTCACATTCAGTTTTATCATATCCACATACAAGTTTTTTTATGTTTGTATATGTACACATCAGTATTTTTCAGCTGTCTCAGCAATGTCTTCGGTAGATCACAATGTTCGAAATATTGGGTGAGAAACATAAATTAACATTAATGACGTGCCATTGTGCACAACGGTTCATTTTCGAGGTTTTCAGGGTTACTTGCTTCAAAGTATTGGATAGTTTCGAATAAACACGTTTGTTCTCGTCTTTCACTCGATCTGCCAAACAAATTGGCGAATAGTTATGCATAGTGTTAATATCACTTCCCCTCCCAAAATACCAAAGTATTTTGGGAGGGGAAGTGAAAGTTTGTAAAAGAAGGTCAATCGTATCACTACCACTCTCGTACAATGTTGATATAACATTTCGACAGACCCATTCTCAGTTTTTTTTTCTTCATAAAAACTGCTTATATTTTCCACTATATGTCTTTTTCAACATCACATGATGTACACACAAACCTTCGTTGATACAATAGTTGAACTTGAAAATAGTCGGAATTCTGACAATGCTATCTGAGTGGTTGAGATGGAACAAACAAAACTGAGTTTTGAAGCTCAATGGGAAAAACAAATATTAATATGTTAGGAATGGAATACAATTTAATGATTCTACCGTATGATTTCGAACTATTCAATGAGAATTCCCGTTTTCCAGCTTCAAGTTTCTCGGGGATACATTTGGAACAGTTGTATTCTGGGTAGAACTTATTGCAAATATCTGATTCGGCTGGGTCTTCCACAACTAATTTGATTAGAAAAAACGATTTGTTTATCAAAAAGCTAAAATTTCCGTTCAGCGATGCTTTCATATTGCCTTTTAGTACGGTAACTCACACCATGTTATCCTAAGCAAGTGAAAATCAGTCAAATGTGGCACCCCATGTTTATACAAGTAACTATTAAGTAGACGGTAATATAGTTCTTCGTTTAAAGAATCGTAAAATACGAAAATTTGTACATGAAAGCAATAATATTAATATATAATAATTGTAATTTTTTACCAGTATTTCATAACTTGTATTATTAATTGATAGGACATTTTATCTACTGATGAGAGCTATCCACCACGTCTAGAATAATGCCCAAACCGCCTCATGTCACAGCATTTTCTAGATCGGACTAAGAATTGTGTAACTTAATAAAAATACGTATATTTTATAAATGTCATAAATGCATGATACTTCTGGAATGAGGAAAGAGAGCTGTTTGTGAACTTATTATACAACATGTAATATTAATTGTCAACTTCACTTTAACTCTATTTTCCTTTGCGCTCTGAACCTTGGCCCTTCCTCGTTCAAAAATCACATGAAGCAAAAGTTGAGGGAACACCATGTGATACACTCACTCCTGAGACTCACTACTCCCTCTCAACCTTTTAGTCCCAAGACTTTTCTACTGAGTATCTGCTAGCCCCATTTAAATGTCAAATTTCTAAGGATTTTCAGGTTCATTTTCTATCATAATTTTGGATGGACAAAACGGATTGTAGGATAAATATTAGTACTCATATATAGAGATGGTGCAACACTGAAGCGCGCATAGTTTCGATATTTTCACACAAGTGTGTCAAATGAAGCTTTTCTGTTTTAGACTTTGCAAGTTAAAACAGGTTTTGTCATCTTTCTTAGAATTTAACTTTGTATTTCAATCAACTTATTTCCGTTGTTACGAAATCGAAAATTTATTCAGGTTAAAAGAAAACACGTGCTTCTCGAACATCAGTTCAACATATCAATTTACAGAAACGAATCTGAAGACATAAACAGGGAAAATATCGATTGAAATTAAAATGGACATTACAATAAAAGACCGGAAACTCGGGAAAACGGAACAATTTACCGTATCTAATCTCAGAAAAGGCTGTAATCGAGAGAAAAAAGTGAGTGAAAACTGTGAACAATCAAATTTGTAATAACATGAAAATGGGAACTTCGCCAATCACCGGCGCTTTCTGTTTCTATTGGGCTGGAATCAACAGTTGCAGCCAGAACTCGGAGTTTGCTCGCGATTCGAATTCAGGTTGATATGGTCGGGAAACTCCGGGAAATCGTGCGTATCCTAAAATAAACAATATTCGGTTTTATTAGTACAACAAAATTGACTTGAATTTGAAATATAGTTAAATATGTTTTTCTTGGAAAATAGAGCCGTTCTCGATGGAACTCGATCATATGTTGATTTTGCATCGGAACCCATTAATTTGACGTAGTTATAAATTTCATTAGTTTCTATTTATCTTGCAAATCAGCCGAGGTTAGTGAAACATTTAAATATAAGCGATCGAACACAGCTTGATATAGGACATACAGTATCCTTTCGTCGTTATTAGGCGACGAATGCCCTATTATATATCTGACTAGGTTTTTCGGTCCCCCATTTTTAGGTTACCTGAGAAGGAAACCTGCAAATGACCTAAAACCAAAAGTAGGCTACCGTTAAAACTGACGGTAAAACAAAACGAAAGTTAGCGTGACATGTTTTCCAGTTTCGGTTATCTACCGCTTATCTATTCAGGTAACCGGAAAAGGGTAACCAAAACTCGGTTACGTTACCAAAGGAAGAACCTGGCTAGATAGACAATACAGTAAATGAAAGTTTGATCTACCTGAGACTCGCGGGCCAACGCGTCTCGTGCAATTGCTTGGAAGGCCGCCTCAACATTCACAGCTTCCTTCGCGGAAACCTAGAAACAAAAAATCGATAACGGTATGAATTATTGATTTAGGCAGGTTATCCATTCAGTGTGTTGGTTCATTGTTTGCAAGTTTTGTTGGTCATATCACAATGTTACATACAGCTGGTAGATGAGGCCAATTCTACAACTAACTGGGTTTTTAGGTAACCTAACCTTATTTTGTTAACCTAATTTTGAGGTTACCTAGGTAGGTGACCTGAAAGTAACCTGAAACTAAATTCCGGTTACCGTTCAAACTAACGGTAAAAACCACATTTTGGGTGAGAAAAACAGGTAACCGGTTTTTCATTTCAGGTTACCAACCGGTTATCTACTGAGGTAACCTAAGAAATAGGTTACCAAAAAAGGGTCAGGTTACCTAAAAACCCGGTTAGATATAGAATTCACCGGTAGATGACCAATAGATGAATCAGTCATTTCGTCTCCGAGGTACTCGTGGCATACACCGAAGGGTCTCTCATTTTTCCTAAAATTTCGCGACACCCCCTTCTTTTTTGAGTCGCGACCCATCCAAAATTGTACAAAAATCCGATTTTTATCGACTTTTGGTTTAATTTTCAGTACTTTTGTATGCATTTTACTGTTAAACACCGCCGACCCTATTTTTCATAAAAATTAGTTCGCAACTCTTCATCTAATAAGAGACCTTGGCGGTGAATGATTCGTGGCCACGAAAACGCGATGGTTTTTCAAGTTAAATAAAACAGAAGTACAACAACATCGTGGTTGGTGTGGTTCACGAGCAGTGGCACGTGGAGAAACTGCAGTTCATATTAGTAGACCTAATCGTACAGAGCTTTCCAACAACTGAATGTTTCAACTCAAAAAGTGCGCAAACAAGGCATCCGTTCGGTAAACTCGTTGCTAGTCAGCAAAATCAATACCACGTCATTATGGAAAATCAATAATACAATCGATAACGTGACACGTGATGTAACTTACCTCGTAGTAGGGGATGTTGTTCTTGTTCTGACACCATGTCTGCGCTCTCTTCGCACTCACTGCTCTCTGCGACTCCAAATCCACCTTGTTTCCCAGCAGAACAAATGGGAAGTTTTCCGGGTCTCGCGGGCTAAAACACGGAAAATCTATATATTTTCATCGTATATAAATAGTATATACGACAAAATGGGCCGCATTCCAAGGTTAAGACATTGCAACTTCTCGAGTTTCCGTCAAGACCAAACAATGACCTCACAATTTCAACAAAACGGGAGTATTCTAGTGACTATTCGGACAATTTTACTAAAGTAGAATACAGATGCCCTACAATACATGAAATCGACGTGAATTTGGGGACCACTGAAAACTGAAATCGAACGCACTTTGCCTAAATCAGGATAACCATCTTTTAAAAGATAGAAAATGAGCATGTTACAATAGAAAAGATCAAAGATAGAAATTGAGAATGTTATTCTCTGGCTCTTATATCTAAAGAATAGTCGCAAAAATGAGTCGACTGTACTAATAACCAAGTGGGAAATACTGTGACAATAGAATTAAGAAAACCGATTGTGATTCTACATTCTACGTGATAAATCTGAGAAAAACACTATAAAACTTAGAAGACGGGTAATCGAAGGTACCTGGCCTGAATGAGGAACTCGTCCCGCCACGAGTCCAGACTCTTGAACGAGTTCGGATTCGTGACGTCATAGGACAGGACACAGCAGTCGGCTCCGCGATAAAACGCGACGCCCAGCGACTGAAAACGCTCCTGACCCGCGGTGTCCCAGATCTGTAATGGAAATGTATAGATTTATAGAAACATATTGCAGTTAAGTTGTCCGCAAAGCAGAAAAAGGTCCGAAAACAGACTACCTTTTCCCACCATCGGAGAAAATTGGTCGTTTTTGACGCAAAATCAGATATTTTCCAGTTTCTTAATCATAAACCGGTGAAAAAAACACACCTTACTGATGTGAAGTGTGAACACAGAGTGCGAAAATTAACCAAAGCACACCGTTTATCGGGTCTGGCACGTCGAAATTCATGAATTTTGATCAAAAAGACCTATTTGCCCAGGTTTGGTCAAAAAATGATGTCAAATTTAAATCACTTTCCCACAACTTGACTACTTTTTCATTCACATATTCCAATCAACTGTCATTTCATGTTTGATGACAAATCCTAGCAAATTACATTGATGATAAACCGACGCACTTTTTAGAAAAAGCCGCAAAAACAAATTTCAAGCATGCTATCAACCTGAAATATGTCAACACTAAACTACTTTGCCATTAAAGCATTAAAGAAGGAATAGAAAATTTCCTTCACTCACTACTCAGAAAAAACAAAACTTATCCATGTTACACAAAAAAAAACCGAACTAAAAGCTAGATGTAAATGATTCTTTAGCAAAAGAATGACATATTATTTATATAAACTAAAATTTCAACAGTCTTAAGCATAATCTATTCGTACTTGCTGAGAGTTTGGGTTACGGGTAGATAGCTAAACAATCCACACGTTTCCAAACTCCAACGGAAATAAAACTACGCCAGTTATAATGCGACTGCGAAACATTTCGATGCATCGCGGAGTGCGCTCCAAATATAAACAGATTCGCAGAGATTTACTTAAAAATATCCGATATGTATATGAAAAACATAATATCTTATAATAAATTCAGTTTCTCTCATCAACTTCAAATGCTATTGATGAAAAATCCACTGTTTTTTTCCCCGAAAATAACCCCAGTTTTCATTAAATTAGTAAATATCTTATTGAAAGTAACTAGATGTTGTTTCATTAAACCACGTCAATTTTAATCTAGCAACATCTGAAACAATCTGAATCTAATTGAATCAAATGAACTAGTTTTATTTAAGTTCGATATAAAAACGTTGAACTTGAAGTGTGAATTTACAAAAAAACTTTATTCCAAAAACAGCAATGCAGGCCGCTTAAGTGTAGTTTGTAGACTTGGTTGACTGAATAAAACTATTGGCATGTTCGCTTCTATCTAACTGGTTTCAAAATGTGGATGGGCAGTTTCCGTTACTGAAGAGCGTGACCAAACAACAAAATAACACAGCAGAATTCGCGTACAACGCGTGAGCCACGTGACGTGGCGCGTGGAGTTTAAGTTAATCTGTTTTTAGAACCAAAGCAGTATCCATAGAAGGAAAACTCAAAGAAGGAAAACCAGGCGAAAATATGTTTAATATAAGATCAAAGGTCAAAGGACAAAGTTATTAGATCAAACCTGCAGGGTGACAGTTCGGTCGTCAATTTGCACGTCTCTCGTAAGAAAATCGGCTCCAATGGTCGCCTGAAACATTGCGATGCGTTTATAAAACGGTGTTTGAGGGCGAAAACGTGAAAAACCGCACGATTTTGAACAGTGAAGTTTATCATCACATTACACATTCACGCATTGACACGTGTGGTGCGAATAAGCATAATGCATTTCACTAGTAGCAATCATGGACCCACGCTTAAAAACGGAACACGTTTTTATGTTTTGAATCTGTGAACCAATGTTCCACTCATAATCATAACGTTTCACGTATTGAACTATTCGTCGAAAAAGAACTGAGCGTACCCCAGCAAGGTTGTCCGAATAGTCAGAAAAATTCGGAAAACGGACTACTTTTCGGCCGAAAAGATCAAAATCGGTCTACCTTAGATGGAAAATCCTACATTTTCACGTGTTTACATCTAAAAACGGATTACTTTTTGTCGCTTAGTCAGATCTTACTGGTGTATGGAACTGAGTTCTCGATTGAAAAAGAAAGGTAAAGGTGACCCAAACGGAAAATAGTAAAGGGGAATTTTAGTGTGTCAGTACATATAATTATGTTTTTATTCTCAATTCATGTGCCAAACGTCGTTCCCCTTACCGAAAATGGCCAACCCAAACAAAAAAACCAATTGAATCTAAGAATTTGAAAAAAGTCTCCACGTACCCTGTACTGATTGCTGAACCTCCTGTTCACGTACTGGTTCATCAACGACGTTTTTCCAACTCCAGAATCTCCGAGAATGATCACCTGCAATAAAAAAATCGATAATCACTTGATCCCACATCAAAAATCGTGTGACAGGACAACTCACGTGACCAAACTCGACTAAAGTTGTTCAAGTAGTTCCGAAATTCGAGAAAACAAAGTTTTTCGTCAATATCGGGAGAAATTGTCTGTTTTAGGTTTAACGTATTTGGAAAAAGGTTCCTTTTTGTATATTCACAACTTACTAGCGTGTGCAGCAAAAATCGAAAAACGGCCAATTCTACAACTAACCGGGTTTTTAGGTAACCTAACCTTTTTTGGCAACCTCTTTTTCAGGTTACCTTGTAGGTAACCTGAAAGTAACCTAAAACTAAAATCCGGTCACCGTTCGAAGTAACGGTAAAAACCACATTTTGCCTTAGAAAAACAGGTAACCGATTTTTCATTTTAGGTTACCTACTGAGGTAACCTGAAAAAGAGGTTACCAAAAAAGGGTTAGGTTACCTGAAAACCCGGTTACATATAGAATTCACCTCACAATAATAAACAATAACGCCTTATATTTCTTACTAGCAGCAAAGAGGGATACATACTAGTCGATTTGTCGTAATAGCTAGAAACTAAAAAGATCACACCTTCACGATTTTTTTCCAATATCCACTTTCGAAGTTTACAAAGTTTACATTTCGAACGCGTTTCTATTAAAAAGCAAACGATTGAAAGTTAGGGTTACTACGACCAATCAGTAAAATCCAAGTACTCATCAAAAATAATGCCGTTTTCGGTACTATATATCAATCATTTTGAGAAAAGGAGCTCGCTTATTGTGCCAAGTTGTCCCAAGTGTAATATTATGTAACCGAAAATAGAAACAAATTATAAAAAAAGAATATTCTCACCTTGAGAAGAGCCTTCTTCCTTCCAGTTGACATAGTGATTTAGATGGGGCAAAATTCGATAGAAATATACTGAAACTGAGAAAATAAAAGACACCCAATGAAGACAACATTGTACAACACTTATAAGCTAGACGTGAAACATTGGAACGAATTTACATGAGGTGGGCAGGGAACAACCTTAAATACCACTGATTGTACTCTACTTGCACTGAGATGAAAGAGAAAAAAGTCAGGAATAGGAGAATGGAATGCTAGAATGCTACATGGAAGTTAGATAAGTTTAGAAACACCTGAAACAAAAGAAACCGGTTTTTTTTCGTTTATTTACCAAAATAACTCCAAGTTTTGTATTTCTACACCCGAAAACATGCAAACTAACTGGAGCTCAAGTGAAAATAACCACAAAAACTGCAGTATTAAAAACACAGATTACGAAATTCTGGAGTCATGGGAAAAGTGTGAATCACCCAGCTGTTTCACGGGAAGGGAGGGGTCACTTCATGGGAAATCAATCAATTCTTTCGGTCCGCAAACTGTCAAATGTAAACAGCAAAGAAACAGAGGAGAGCAAAGACAGAAAGAGAGAGAATGAGAATGAGAGAGAGAAAAAGAGAGAGAAGGAGTATGTGTGAGAGAGAGACTAATTTGAAAAACATGTAGGGTGAGATATAGATAGAGAAGGAGAGGTAAAAATGATGAGGAAGATAAATGAAGGAAAGAAATAAGAGATGGAGGTAGAGAGAACAAGAGAAAAGAGAGAGAGAGAGACGATTATGCCATTACTTGTTTACATTCGGACCTAGCCATAACAATATTTTTCTCGCCACTCCCCAGTAATAAGTAAAAGCAAATAATCACACTGGTCTCCGGATGAGCATAGAATTAAAAAGTCAGCTCAAAGTGAACTGATAAAGTGTGCGCGAAACATTGGAGTGAAGCTTAGATGATCAAATCGTGAACCAACTCATGAAGCCAGAAAAAAAACTAGTTTTTAACTTAACAGAGTTACGAGTTGTAAGTTGTAATTAATTGGGTTTCTTGTAATCGTAAAGCGTTCTCACCTTCACCAAACTTTAAAATAATCAAAAACAAACCTCTAACGTCAACTTACTACCAAAAAACAACCAAAACTCACTCGATGATGTTCAATAAAACGTAGAATGCTCCAATGTTTCACAATTTAGTCTTGTCAATCACTGAAAAGTGCAAATGTCCTAAGATGGCGGAAGTGTAATGAGAAATAGGGACTCTACGAGGTCACATGCTCTTCGTTATATAACACAGCCGCTTTCTCGTGGTTAGAGAACGAGAGAACGGGCAGAGTCAGAGAAAGAGAGCACGGCGAATCAGCTGATATGTCTAGCGGAACATGAGACCTACACGGAAGAAAAGCCGCCAGTTTAGCTAAAGGTTCAAAAAGTTAAAATAAAAAAGTATTAAGTAGAAAAAGTAGTATTTAGTGGAAACCATCTTTACCAAACTAATACAACTCTTATTGCAATGCTTTTAGTGAAACACACGTTTTTTTTTGAAACCCAATCAAGTTGAGACGAGAAATAAAAACAAATCTCTTTTGTAAGCCAACCAATACGATGTGTAACCGTAGTTTGATCTCTTTTTTTCAGTTGAAATTCGTACATAATCGCGTGTATTAAGTTCAAACTACAGGTATAGTTCGTTTCACCCATCGATGACTTTCTACAGTAATCTTCCGAATTTTCAAGCGGGTTTATTCAACCAACAAACAGCATTTTAGACTCACTGTATTCTATGCTTTTAGTGACCAATGTGGACAACAAAATCACGACATTTAGACTATTTCCAACGCCTAGAAGATACGAAAACTTGACTTGAAAGTTTTATGATCTTACTGTAGAGGGCTACTGATGCGTGAAACAGTATATAGCTGGTTGGAAATTGCTCGTTTTGCGATTAGTTGGTTGTAAGGTGTTTGTCAGCAACGCAAGATGCTACTGGTTTCGAATCAAAGTTCAACATCTTATCCGAAAAGTATATGTCCTATGCGAAATCAGTAAGTTTTAGAGGTTTTCTTAAAACTGGTTATTTTTATGATAGTGGGCGCTAGTTTTCTATCATTTCGTGGCACTCTCTTCCGACAAAAACATTAGGGAGAATGTCCCAAGCTTTCAAAATTGCCAAAACTCAAAATAAAGTGCGCCGAACTCGTACCTAAGACCGATTTTAAACTATCAACTGGGGCAACCAGAATAACTCATTCAGAAATAAAACTCATTAAAATATATCTCATTACGAAACAAATCTCATTAAGTATATATTCGTTGAGAAAAGCATAAATCAACTTCCTTCTTTTTTGGCTTTTTGAAATCCTGACTAAAAATAGGTTAATGAGTTTTAATTCTCAATAAGTTTTGCAGTAATGAGTTTTATTTTTGAATGAGTTTTTCCTGGTGCCATGAGTTTGAATGAGTTTTTCCTGGTGCCTGGTCAACTGGATCTATTGAAACAATCTATGAAACTACAAACTACATACGATCAAGAGCAAACTACATTTCCAATTTATTTGTCTGAAATTTCGGAATTCATCAATCAATAAAATGATAACCAAGCTATAGCGACGCACAGGCAATGGACCAATGCTTCTTCTTTTCGAATCAAACAAAGAAGTGATAAGACCACCCGTTTTTGACCCCTGCACCCAATTGTATAGTCTGTTCCAGCCATTTATAATCTTGCTAAAACATCAAGACAAAGTTAAGGTTTTCGAACGTTTCTCGACGGGCATATTGTTCTCAATCGTTCCTACTACTCACACTATAAAGTTTCGAAAAAATACAATACTTATGAGAAAAAGATGTCAGAAGTTGAGACAGAAATACAGAACGTATCAGAACGTATATTATAACCTCGTTAAAAAGGAATAAACCGCTTAAAAAGTAATGCTGAGCGTGTAATAGTGCTGGAAACCGGTTACCCATAGTACTATACTAGTGCCGTATCTGACCTCAGATGTTTCTCAATGACTCAAATACCAAACTGTGGAACACTGGAAGCTCTTAACCGTAAACAGGGTTAAACGATAAGGCATAGATCAATATTGGAGACAGGGGGCACAAAATCGAAAATATAGAACGTAGACAAGAACTATTTCGTGAGCAAACTACAAACAACGCTAAAAGACCAAGAAACGTTTATGATAGTTACACAAAATAAAACCAACAAAACACACATATCGCACCAAAAACTATCAGAAAAACAGTTTCGTACAACATTTTGATACAATTCGTCACATAAACAGTTCTCTGAAAAGCGTCCTAGAAGTTTACAAAACAGGTCGTGAGATACAAAGATACAACGTACAATAAGCATAGATTCACTGGGACCGAAAATTCACGTGAAAGTCACGTGAACCTGTAAAAATACACGAGAATTGAGCAGTGAAACGTCCAAAGTCTTCCCGATTAACTTATTCAAGAGATCAATAATTAACTAAACAAACACTTCCCCTAGTGATTCCTAAACATGGAAGAAAATACACACAGAAACGTGAGCAAATAATTGAACAACTCAAATGGTATGTTCCTACAAGTTTTAAACAACACCTCTAATACACGCAGCGTGATGAAAACAAAGCATGCCTACATTCGTTTTCGTATTACACTCATTACGTAGAAACCAGTTTTCATTTCCCTAGCTAGGCATGAGATTGCTAGACATACCCATAGGCCTTTTCACGCTAAACGAAAAGGATGGGTGTAAAATTATTATCATGGGACCAACGTTCAAAAGGCGATGGTTGATGGTTCCCTCACAGTTTTATTGCAATGTATCGAAAAAGCTTATTTCCAGTTGACAATGGGGGGGGGGGGGGGGGGGTAACGGCTAAAGTAAAATGTCCGAAACCTCACTCGAAACACCAATCTACTTTTCAAAAGATGTGGGCAATAGACACAAAAACTGACTGAACTGAACAAATAGTTGCCCTGAAGATCAGTAAATGCCGGGGAGACCGGAATAATCGAGAAAATAACCGGGCGGTTACTTTTCTACCGGTTACTCATAGGTTTTCGTAGCAGAAAATTACAAAAAATCAAACTATTCAATAATTGATTACTTCTCTAACCGACTGACTAACAATGATAGATTTTCGTGGCAGAAAATAACAAAAGAAACCGAATTATTCGATAATCGGATAGTGCTCTAACCGACTAACGACGAAGCGTGATTGGCGGACTTGAACTGTCACAAAACAAAAGTAACCGAATTACTCGCAAAAATAAATCGTATGCGGTCGGTTACTTTCGGTAGCAGAAACTACCTACACAAACGAAGTAATCGGGAAATAATAGTTATGTGGTCGGTTACTTTTCCAACCGGTTACTTCTCTAACCGACTAACGATGATGCAGGCTGGCGGTGGGTACTCTAATGTCGTCCGGGTGTCCATTTGCGAACAATTCTTCGAAAAACTCGCGATCTTCACACACTTTCGTCTCGTGCTGCTCGAGGTGTTGTGCGGGCACAATGTGAGTCGCATTGTACTTGCACATAGCCATATTCGCGAGGCCGGCGGCTTTATCCTCGGCCTGAAACAGTGAAACGCACATACTTCGCACTGATGCATTGTTGGGATAAAACCAGGGGTGACTACAAGTTGCACGCGTGCCACATTTTTAGGAGGGGGAGGGGGTCGTAGTAGCCGCAATGGGGTCGAAATTTTGAAAATTATGGTGATTTTTGCCGATTTTAGTGAAAATCTCGCAATTTTGAAGAATAATTTCGTATTTTTCGGCGAATTTCTATTTTTTAAGAGGGAGGGGTCGTATCGGTGGTAGGGTCGGTGAACTTTTTGGTCACCCCTGGATAACACGTAGGGCGACTTTGTCGGATGGTAAAGCGACAAAATCACCCTACGTTGTATCCCATCAGTTCATTGATTCACCCGTTTTCTTTAAAACTGGAATTTTAAATAAGTCCCCGGGGCAAACAAGAGAAGAGAAGAGAGGTAAGTTTTCTCTCTCTTTTCACACTTTTCACAATCACTCTTGCATAAAACCTGTATATTTCTATTAAAATAACGGGGTTAAATGTTTAAATAATTTAAACTTTAAAGAAGACACCTTTTCGTAGAATAGATAGACCCTACTAGTGTGAGCATGTACAGTACACTGTACACATCGCTCACAATATGTCATATTCATATACAAATACATGAATGTGTTGACTAACTATTCTAACTCAAACGTAGAACGACATTGTTGGATGCTCCAACAAATCACTCGCTTTACTTTTAAATGGGGAATTTGGTTAGGTATCAGAATCAGAACTTCATCAAAAGTCACACTTTTGTGGTGAAAACGTAATCTTCTACCCTGTTCTGTAATTTGGTTGCTCAGGTAAAACACCTGTGGCCGTATGCACCAATATTTTTGAGAACATTCCCATTGGAACGTAGAATAGTGTTCCCAAATGGAAACGTTCCCAGTGGGAACGCTTCCCGCCACTTTGTTAGGCACGAAGCGATGGGAACGTTTCCATTGTTTTGAGAACGATTTGTTGGCGCATTTCTCGTGTATGATGGCGCGAAACATTCCAATCAATTTCAGTGCGCAATAAGGTCGCCACACTCACAAGTATGTTCTAAAAATACTGTAAACACAACTCACAGTAGCGCCAACCACTTCGAATACGTTCTGCTGTGAATGCGACATATTGGGAGGACCTGAAATCACATCTTAGTAAATTTGTCCAAATTGGCAGAAAAATCGAAAAAACAGACTACTTTTTCGACAGAACAGAGAAAATGTTTCTATACTTGATGAAAAATCATTACAATTTTCAGTATTTTCACGTGTAAATGTCTGAAAATGAACTCTTCTTTTTCTGTCGAATGGTCGAACCTTACTGGGTATGTCAGTAAATTTTGATAGTCACACATTACTGGTGTGCGTCTGAAACACACATCCATACTCCAGAATGTACGACTATACAACTATACTACAAAAGGGAGTATGTTTTATAGTCAAACACGTGAAAATTAATGATTTTGCATAATGTTAATGAAATGAAAAACAAAAGACAAACTTTCTTGTTTTTTTGTCGAGAAGTAGTGCATTTTTCGCATTTATTTCCGTTTTTTTTCATCCAAATACGTTAAACATCATGAGGTCACATGCACATCAAAAACCGACCAGTTTTCCCGAAAATATGAAATTCTTTCCGACACAAAATTATGAAACTGACGGTCTAAACCACGAAAAACGTGTTGCTTTTTGAGAAAACATTAGCATTATGCATACCCCAGTAAAGTTGCCCGAATAGCTAGAAAAAATGACATAACGGGCTACTTTAACGAGAAAATGTATCAATTTTTGATGCAAAACATCAACTTTCACCATACCCTAAATGCCTCAGAGTTGTGACTTTTTCAAACAGGGGGTTTTGCCCCCCCCCCCCCCCAGCCATTATAAGGGGGTTTTGCCCCAAATTTAGAAAATCGCTAAAAAAGACAATTTTTGAGGGGGGGGGGGGGGGGGGGTTTTGCCCAAATCTTCGGACCAAAAACAGGGGGTTTTTTCTCAAAACGCTGAGCATTTAGGGTATGACTTTCACGTGTTTGAGTATGAAAACGGACTCATTTTTGAGTAGTTGGAGGTAGGACTTCACCCTCACTGGTGTGTGGACATATAAACTAACCGGCATTATCTCTGTGATACCGCTGTTGCTGTTGATAACCGCCGCGCCCATTGTTCATATTCCCGCGATTGTTATAACTGAAAGAAAAACATGTGATATGTGAATAATTGAAAAACGATACAAAATAAATTGATAACGCGACTTCACTAACGGTATGGAGGAACAAAAACGTTTTTAGTTTTTACACTTATGTGTTTTAAAGTAAGACGTATACGATTATGTGGACCAATCCCGTGTCAACGGTCCTTTAAACTGCAATTGAAAAATTTATTTCAGTTCAAAGGACTGAAGTGTTGAGATTGGACCACATAATCGTCCTTCTTTAAAATTAAATAGATATTCTCGTTTTCAGGTTGCAGAAAACCGTTTTTCGACTTCTTATAGCTATTCAGACTACTTTACTGGGCTATACGAGCAACAACACCTCTTGCTTCTTGGGCTAAGCGCATACACCAGTATGGTCCGACTAAGCGACAAAAAGTAATCAGTTTTCAGATGTAAACACGTGAAAATTCAGGATTTTTCATCAAAAGTAGAGCGATTTTCATCTTTTCGGCGGAAAAGTAGTCCGTTTTGCGATTTTTTCTGACTATTCGGACAACCTTGCTGGTGTATGGCTGAGCGGGACTACCGAATTTCATACAAAATCAGCTATAATTATAATCTTACTGAAAGTAGTTAAATGTCGCCGTTTGGGGAAGTTGTGAAACGAGAAAACATTGAGGGAATTAGAGATCATTGGCGGTGTATGTTTCCCTTCAATAACGATAAATGACAGATAATTATTAGTAATTCTGCTCACCCTTGTTGATGATGATGATGCTGCGACATGATTGGCCCACGCGGATCTTCTTTCGCTCTGAAACATTCAAATGCAGACTTTTCTGTAGGAGAACACGAGTGGTCATAATCTTATAATCATCAATCTCCGACAGGCAAAACATTTTTTCGAGGAAAGGAGATCACAGTAACCAGGCGATTTATACATGCAATTCGGTTGCATGTGTATTGTGTACACAATCAACTATAGGTTGCTTTTAAGTGCAACCAAATTTGTAAACAGTGAGACTTTTGGTTATGTAATTTGGTTGCATTTGATATGCAACTAATAGTTTTCTACACATGCAACCGGGCTGAATTTTGATAGCATGTGTTATTGCCTCAACAACAGTGTGTAGGTGATAACTATTGAGAGATTGAGACGCGGTATGCGATATAAGTTATTTTTTCCAACTTAGGGGTTAGGTGAAATGAGAAACCAGGGATACATCAACAATACCAGTAAGAGAACAGTCATAGTATAACTTGATAAGAAACATACCACTATCTGGCGAAACTGTGACCTCAAAACCGTAAGTGTAAAAGTGAGGTGAGAGCGAAAATCATACTTTGTAGGACGGTACTTTCTGTTGGCACCGATGCTAAGAACAATAGGAGAAAACATGTTTTAACTTAAGCGGTAAATCAAAACTCGTGTTATTTTCTCATTGCACAGACGTAAAATAAAATAAAAAGATACTGCCCTAAGCCGTAGTTATATTTGAAGCATGCCAACTGCTACTCGCCAACCTGAACATCATAGAGTGCATATCGTGAATGTGACTACATATAACAAAAACTAAAAATAGAACAAAAAAAAAAGAAAGTAAGGAAGGGGTTTCATTTGAAATATTCGGACGTGTCACTAAAAATAGACCGCATTCACGTATGAAACTTCGACCACTACGCGGGAATCAAAGTAACCACAGTCCAATTGGCTCTTTCTAGCGTTTGCTGTGTTTTTGCTTTGAGGTATTTGTGAACTACCTCTCGTAGTTGAAGAAAAAAGGACTCGACTCATATTCTTTTGGAGGTAGTCTGTGAGAAAAGTATCCTTATTATGTAATAAAAAGACAAGAAACGAAAGTAATGCGCTCCAATGTTTCACTCCACTGATAGGTCAGTCACGCAGTTCTATACTAACCAAGTGTTTTTGTAACGTGACCGGGCAACGATCATTTAAGATTGTCTCACAGGTATCCGGTAAGTAACCTGACGCTACGTTCCTGTTCCGAAAGTGCATTAATATGTTTTTGAACAAGTTGTAGTTCACAGTGGAGAGCAGTCATTGGAAAAGTTCGAATGTGTACGGTAGAAGCCTGAGTGACAATGGTACGCACTATAACTGTCTAGAAGACCGGTAACATTGGCGCCACATTTGGGCGATTAGCAAGCTACAAAAGCAAAAGAGTATCCTCTAGTATCCCTATAGTTCAGGTAAGTGAGAAACGAGGATAGGACAAAAAAAAAGAAAGAGAAATTGTAAAGAAACGGGTTACAGTTTCAATTCAGTTACGAATGGCATATCACTCTTTAAAGATTTGATAGAGTTGTTACTGTTTTATCAGGCTCAAAGAAGGATGATTATTTGGACCAGTCCCGACGCTTCGGTCCTTTAAAGGGGGACAGAAAGGAAAGTTAATATGAAAGAGCTTATCAAAAGAAACCGATAAGTATAACTTTTAACTCGAACTGACGAACCTAATAATGCATACGGTTGACACGTGTTTGCCTGTTTTGGCGCGCGCAACGTTATATTTAGGTACCCCGGGGTACCTAAACTTGCTTTTCTTTCAGTACCCCTTTAACCTCGAGAACTTATCACAATTCAACGGTATTTCAGGGAAAAACTGCCTAGAGCAACTTTCTTTGTTCCTGATAATTCATTGAAATATACCAATTTATCGTATTCGGTAACTTTTTCTTCCTTACATACTATCTGTGAAACATAGGAGTCACTGCTCTAAACGCATGAGAACCCCGAATTGAGAGTGGAGAGATCATCGTTTGCGAAAACTGCATGAGAAGGTCCGGTTACCTAGAAACTAACGGTGAAAATCACATTTTGCATTGTAAAAACAGGTAATCACTCATTCGTTTTCGGTTACCTACTGAGGTAACCTGAAAAAAGGTTACCGAACATCCGTCAGGTTACCAAAAAAACCCGGTGCACGCTTCCTAATTGGAGTGGGTGACGATTAAGCTCAAAAGCATTAAGCCACAGCCTATACCTCAGGTTTATACATCAACAACAAGTTCAAATTGTTACAATGGGTAGTTTATGAGAATAAACTATCTTTGGGAAAGTTTGGATAGAAACAACTCATGCAATTTTCACTAAGAAACATCCGCTCAATGAGTTTAAGCTTAATCGTCACCTACACTTCATTGGAATGCTAATTTTACGTGACCATTCAAGTTGCACCTAGTATATTTCCCTCAACTTGGAATTGGTCGACTATCGAACAAATTCACTTGGGAGCCGATTACTTCAGTAATTTTCCGATATTATTGGTTTTTTCTAATTCACTTATTTATATCTGATTGTGAATATGGCATCATTCATTGATGTTGAGGTTACTAACAATTTTAGGTCTGCGTTCATCTGCTTGAATGTTTCAGTGCGGTGATATAGAAGTGCTGGTTGCAAATCTTCTGCTCGTCTGAAAATAAATCTCAAATTGTAAATAATAAAGACAGCTCCTCCCTCTCTCAAGAACATTGTTGTGCATCATTCTATTCTTTTTTTCTACATGTTTTCGGTTCCTCTCTAATTATTGAATGGTCAAAAAAGGAAGAGGAATTCAAGATAATATAGTCCATTTCATCCCCACTGAGACTCATTGGCAGCGTGCCAAGATTTGCTGATGACTACTTCGTCTTAGTGCAAACATAAGTACTCTTGAGACATTTTTCATGTCCCTATGGAACTGAACAACACCTAACAGAGATTCGCTTATTTTGAAATACTCCAAAGTGGTGACATTTGTAATATTCATAGGCACACTGCCGAGTAGGAATGAACGGAACTATATAGTCGCCATTTTTCCCATAAAAACAGCAGAGGGTTCAATTGATTGAGCGATGCGGGGCGAGCGGTCATTTATTATCTGCCAGCAGTTGAGAGAGTGTGTAGATCAATGATACGCAGACGAACTGGCCGCTCGCCAAACCCCGTCCCATACAAATTCGATGGTATGGTGTCCACAACGGGTTGACAAATTCTATAACAGGCCTTCGTTCTTCTACTCAACTGAAAATACTGCAAGGGAAAGATGATATCTGAATTATTCTTGATTTTACTGGTGAAGTTTGAAGTCGTGTTTCGAAATATTCCCATTGCAATAGACCAACCTGCGTTACCTCAAACCTACGCTATTTCTATTTATTCATTTATTGATTTATTTATTCATCTACATCAAAAAAATGTGGCACTTGCTCATCAGACACGGCGTTTAACACAATACATTCAGTTTCTGTGAAGTCACAGGCAACCGAGCGATCGCCGCAACGCGTCGAATGGAGCGCGATTTCACTGCGCCGCAAAATTTTAATTTACGTGATTTCGATCGACGATCATTATTCTATATGATTCTTCTCTCTCTTAAACAAGAATAATTTTACGCTTTCATGTATACCATAACAGTTATATAAGATACATAGCTTTTCCTTATTATAGAGCTTTTCTTTGTGCACCAAATCCGCATCAGCGCTTAGCTCGAAAAACACGTCAGCGATGGGCTCTTTCCGCAAAAATTCGCTTTGGGAAATTTCGAAACCCGGTCGACGCACAAGGCAACCTATTCCGAAAATTTAGCCGAGTTTAAACGCCGTGCAGAGAATAAGAAGCAAATAGAGAGATAGTTGAAGCCATAAAATTTTCAATGGTTCAATGGTTCACAGTTCACTTTTTATACGATGTTGGATCGGAGAGGGTAGAACATTGTTATTTGAATATAAATTATTCCCTATAGTTTATACCCACCGAGATATGAGATATGCGAAATAGTGTGTGAAGCGAGTGACGCAGGATGGGCTGAATGTTGGGGGATATTCCAGCCTATGTACTCAGTGTAGAGCCAGAACATTTTCAAACATTTGTTTGTATCCATTCAGTAAATTTCGGAATTAGTTCGAGTCTCCTATTTCTAACATTCTAGAAATATAACAGCGGTAGAAATGCTATCTTCATCATTAAACAAACTACTACTATTCCAGGCGTATAGTATGTATTGATAGAAGTGAATAACCTGACGAATATAGAAAAATGGAACAAATATGTAAAAGACTTAAATGTGTTTTCTGATTTACAATAACCTGGCATTTAACTATCGTTATTATGGTGTCCTCCATGATTTAAGAAGGTCACGAAACATTGCGGTGCGCTTGATTACGAACATTTTGCATTGCTTTTGGAATAACAATAGTCCAATAGCTCCTGTGAAAAATGGTCGCGACTCTATCACATTTTCCGTTTACGGACAACTTGTCCCCGCGTTGCGTGCGACAACTCGTCCCAGCCCAGAAATCGCTCAAACTCTGAAGTTGAAAACCGAGCTGTTTACCAAGGTTTGCCGAAAACCCAAGTTGTTAATCAAGGTATCAGACTTTTCACCGAGAACTTGGTGCACAATTGTGCACCAATCTCTTATTTCACAACTCGATATCAACTAGTGACCAATTTAGTGGAGCGAACCTTGGTAAACAACTCGGGTTTCAATTTCAGAAAATTAGCCTAAACCTTACAAGTCAAACTAGTGACTAAGTTATATTTCATGAATGAAACCGTAGGTAGGTAAGTTCAGAAATAGAAAACAATTGGAAATCACAAAGATAGACCATATTTTGCTATAATTATCATAAATTTAGTAAGTTTCTTGTTTTATCTCCAATATATGATGACTAAACACATTTTTCGGATGTTCAATTGTATTCTATAATAAGCATAAAACGTTAGAATAAATAAATTCACTTCGCAATCAGATTTTTAGCGAGTTTTGGGGTCAAACATAGGGGACGAGTTGTCGCATGTTGAGGGACGAGTTGTCGCCGAATCCAGATTTTCCCCACACTTCTAGATCTTCAGTCACTCTACCTTATTGTTCATCGTCTCCATGGTTCGTATTGCTGAGTTAGGACAATGTACGGTTACTCGCTGGTCCGTTTTCCCAACAGGAATGCGTGTTCGCAAGCAGTCGTCTTCCCCCTCCCTTCAAGCTGCTAATACAAATATCTGTGACATGTATGATGACCACCGCCTCGTAACGAAGCGAAGTGAAGGAATAAATGTAAAATATGAATATATAAAGTTCTCCTGAAAAAAGGATGGGAAATTCGAGTTTATCAAAAGTATAACGGAAGTTGTTCGGAGTAGATATATAAGAAGTGGATGGAAGTGTGACGTGAAAATGTGCAGAACAGAAACAAATGGGAACTCTGTTTCTGCACGTTTATGAAGTCCGCGTTTTATATGGATTTGGTGTCGAAAAAATGCACGAAAGAGAAAGATTAAGCCAGAGAAACATAAAGAAAGAAGTGGAGGGGAACAGATAGAGAAGGAAAGTATTGGGGAGAGCAGATAAAGAGAAGTAAGAAAGAGCGAGAGAGAAAGAAAGAAAGTGAGGAAGAAAGAAAAGAAGGAACAGAGAAAGACAGGGAGAGAAATAGGAAGAGCAAGAGGAGGAGAGGAGAGAGAGAAAAAGGGGTAGGAGGGAGAGAAATAGGAAGAGCAAGAGGAGGAGAGGAGAGAGATAAAAAGGGGAGGGAAGAAAGAGAATAAAGAGAAAGAATGAGACAAAAGGAAAGAGAGAAATAGAAAGAAAGTAAGAAATGGAAATAAGAGAGTGAGAACAAAGGAAAATGAGAGGGAAACAGACGAGAAAGGAGAGATAAATAAAAAGAGAAGAAAAGAAAGAGAAAAAGAGTGAAAGGATAAGACAAAAGGAAAGACAGAGAAACAAAGAGAGAAAAAAACAGTGTGAGAACGAAGGGAAAAGAGAGAAAAAGAGAGCACAAGACATGCCAATACTAAACTAATTGCCTCATACTTCCTTCTATATTTCTTTTTCAATATATTTGTAATTTAGAGTCTGGGTGCGATCAAACGTATGGTTCCGCTTTTTCTGTCCTATAAATAGCTCACGAAACATTGTGATGCTATTCACCACGAACATTCAGCAGGGTACCTCTAAAACATGACTCTCAGTCCAATACAACTTACTTTTTTTTCCAATTTTTTACCACCAATTCCGACTAAATTCTTCATTGATATGATTTGACAGTTTTCTGTAAAATGTTCTATAATTTTCGAATAAAAATTCACATTCGAACACGTAAAAGCTAAGCTATTTTTAGTTAAGTGTTTCAGCGCGCTATCATGATAGGTCGAAAAATGGTTGCAAAGTTACGAGTACACTAGGGTTGTTAAAGTCGAACTGGAAACTCGAAATTTCTCAAAACTCGAAAACTCGAAATTTTCCAAACTCTAAAACTCGAAATTTTGAACTCGATTAACAACCCTAGAGTACACATTGAGTAGGTTTTGTGTAGTTGTTTACGTAGTTTAATCCACAACACAATGTACTGAACCTAAGGTCTTCTATGTTTCCAGAGCTAAAACTACAGAAAGTCACGTATCGTAGTTGCAGTTTGAACTGGCTCCACACTTAGTATTCAGCAACTACGATTGAAATGCCGAGGAAGCAAACTACAAAAAAATCAGAAACGCACAACACGTAGCATTTCAGCCTGGCTTCATTGAACGACCTATGGAAACACCAACTAATTTGAACATGTCTTTCGAATTCTGTGGTTGGATGTTTCAGTAGGTTGTTATAGCACCATAGCGGGTTAGTTATATGTTGAAGCTGTTCTATTTCTTTTAATCCTAAGTTGTTCTTCTCTCTCTGTCTCTTCACTCTCTCTCCTAATCCTAAGTTGTTTCTCTCTCTCTCTCTCTCTCTCTCTCTCTCTCTCTCTCACTCTCTCTCACTCTCTCTCTCTCTCTCTCTCTTCTAATCCTAGGTTGCTTTTATTTTCTCTCTCTTTCTCTCTCTCTTCACTCTCTCTCCTAATCCTAAGTTGTTTTTCTCTCTCTGTCTCTTCACTCTCTCTCCTAATTCTAAGTTGATGAGTATATGTTGTGTTGTAGAGAAGTGTTTGATTAAATGTTAACGTGGTGCATGAACGAAAAGAAGACAGGACTTCTCTCTCTTATTACCCCGCGGTACCTAAAAACAATAAAGCGAGCACCAAATCACATTAAGGCATGTGCAGCATAATGATGAGATGTTCGAAATAAACGAAGAATATATCAGTTTGTCTTTTATCAGTGACTTAATAAATAAGTTTATATCGGTGACCAGTTATAACATGTGCTTGTCAGGATTGAAAAGCTATCTATATTAGAGTTTAGTTGAAATCATCAGGTGTTGAATCGGGAACAAATCTGTTCTATTATATTTCATTCGACACTTGAAAGCTCTACGTTGTACGATTCTGTATATTGATGGAATTCTCATCCCTGAGAAATCAAATCTCTGATATTTTTTCCATAATACGGAAGACAATCTCGGAACAAATCCTGTTCGTTCGTTTCTCTATATAACACTTTTTGGCAGCGAGTCGAACGCTCGAAAAACGATGACTACGAACGAAAACTGAAACGAAAGATTCAATTTTCATCAGAACATATGATAAGTCATTTGCGAACCAACTGGAAAGTTTAATTGTTGATCTCAATTATTTATTCCCCCCCCCCCCCCCCCCCCCCCCACAAGTATTATTTTATTAGCCCAGTTCCGGTTGAGAGTCTTTTGTGAATATGATATGCGCCCAAATGTTTCACACTTCGATGATAGGGAGAGTACATCTCCATCTTTAATGGTTGTCCCGGCGAAAATTGAGTTCAGTCAATAATCAACTTCATAGATAGAATTTATTACTTGGGTAGAAATTATTACCTCGAAACTTAGGCTTAGGGCAAACTAACGTCTCTAAGATTTTGCCGGCACTGCACAACTCTCACAGACAAAAGAGAACATCAGTTTGTGTTTGTAGCCGTTATGATGTGTTGAAGAGAGAAAAAAACAAGTTTTCACTGATCAATGTACCAGTTTCCATGTTCGGCTGTCAATAAACCTTGACGTACAATGTTGGGTTTCCTGGTGAATGAACCATTTGGCGGACCTTTGACTTGATGCCTGATGCCAACAGGGCACGGTTCACGATAGGTTGTCACAATTTCGAGTTTCGAGTTCGACTCCAAACTCGTGACATGATGTCAAAGGGGCACAGTGGGAATGCAACGAACTATATATCCGAGTGTATCTTCCCAGTTTTCTCCAACTCTGTCTGGGAATTAACCATTATGACAATGTTGGGTTATTTATATGAAAATTATAATTGTCTCACTAGTTTGGAATGTTTTAATGTGCTCGGTGAAAGATGAACTCGAAAATCTTTTCAACCCTGATTCGAGACGATTTTTGGCTGGGTCATAATCTCATAATCAGTTGAACCCGATGTAATGAAAACACAATGAGCCTTACTGACCGTCTTCGAACGGAGAATTGAGATAGATGGAAACTGCCAAAATTCTATCTATTTGCCGGAGACGGCTGCCTAAAGAACTGGTAATTTGTTCGGGATCACCTAATCAAAATATACCAGGCTGGTTGATAAGCTTTTGCATGTATTTACACCTGTTCCGAAACCATTTGCAAAACATTTGCAATTTTAGTTCACTTCAAGAAGGATTGTTATTTTCAAACTTGAAATCAACTCAAAACAAGAAAGTTTGGGAACTTGAAACTCGTGTTTTTCATGTCGAAACCAGCTCGAACCTAGAAACTCGGAAATTTTGAAACTCGAAACCACCTTAAAACTCCCTTTAAGAAAGGACGATTTTCTGGTCCAATCCCAACGCTTCAGTCCTCCAAACCGCAATACACTTTTCATTTGCAGTTTGAAGGACCGATGTCACGGAATTCGTCCCATAATCGTCTTTCTTCAATCGAATTGAATAGGTACCCTACTTCCAGAGTGCCGACAGGGCTCACAACTCCGTAGTCCCCGTGGACGAGTGGAACGCGTATCTCAAAACTACAGACGCTTCCATGGATCGCCACAATTTCGAAGCCTTTGTGAAGGAATGCGGCGGCGGCAGCATATTGAGTATAGTGGTCGCCAACGGAAATGCGGCAGGGTACTGTATATCTCACTTTCCGCTGTGTTTGCACAGAAGTCTTCGACTCCAAAGCTTTTTGGGCTCTAATAAAGCGGTGGTTAGTGCCCTGCTACGAAACTTTTGCTTGCAGGTTCGATTCTGGCGAGAAACAGAAATTTATAAGATTTGCACCGCCTATAGGAGTTTTTCGAGGATTTCAGAAAACGTTTTTGAGGTTTCAACCGTTTTTCTCATTTGTTTAGAAACGTGAGGGCAACTCAGAACTCTACGAAAAGGGCGGAGGCGGCGGACTTAGTCATTGTGCGTTTTTGAGTTGTGCTGTGTTTAACATGTTTCCCGTGACTTTAGATCGACTAACAGATATATATATATATTTGAAGTGTATCCTCTTATAAATACTTCCAGGATTTATCATCATGGAAGCGAAAATCATGAGAGGAGAGAACCCGGGAATCAGTAGAGGCCTTTTCTACAAAAAGTCTTGGTATATCCAACACTACCCAAACGCCGAATTCTACGAAACAGAACCACTTCAAAAAGTATTCGAGTTTTTACATCTAGAGCAATTTCTCCTGAAATAAACATGACAGAGCATGTATGAATGTCAACGGACAAGAGCTGATTAGAACATGTTACTCAGAGGGAAGACGAAACAATCTCATGTCTTATACTAATGTGCTTAGTAAAATATGAAATAGGAAATGACGTCGACCCCCTGATTCCAGATGATATTTTTGTCTTTCTCAGAGGCAACCATCAATAGAACACCTCTGCAAAAGGGAGAAGACAGCTTTTCATCGTCGCATCTCAAACTTATTGAAGAAAAGAGGCAATAGCTTTCCGAAAACCGAGGCCGAGACACCGAGGTTTATTAAAAAGTGAATTGTTAGCTCTCTCCAAAGCAGGCTTTTACTGTGTAAAATATGAAAGAGAACGAAGTGATTTACATGAAGATACAGTTTATTAAAGTTGAATCCGCCACTGTAGCGGCTATAAATTGGAATAGTGGGCTGTAAGACGACGGACGAGCAGATGGTAGATGGTTGTACCAAATTTCCGTGGCGCAGACAATGCCGATGAAACTGTGTGTCTGGCGTTCTTCAAGAAATGTCTCGCAAATGAAATTCGGGAGCACTTCTACTAGTGAAAACACTTTCCCGTGAAACGTGAGGACGGTTTCCGAGCTCACGAACGTGAAATGATAAGTTGGAAACTCGGGTCATCAAGTATTATACAGCTGTTTCGTTCACTTTTAGTACATTAGCTTTCATTATTTAATGAGCGTTTCGATGTTTTCATACCTCACTCGAATTTTCTGTTCTTTTACATGGGAACATGTTTATATACTAACAACCAGAATGTTCCATGGTTATGATAAGAAGAAAAAAATGTGTGAAGAGATGACATGCAGAAAATGTTCGTTTCCAATCGCGCCGCAATGGGTCGAGAGATGTTCGTACTTAGGAGGAAGATAGATCATCCGTTTCTACTACTATCGGCTTCAAACCAATTTATAATAAATATGAAGTAGAATGTGCATACGTAGAATCTGTTGATTTTGCATATTCATTTAGCTCAGACAAATCCCAGCCTTTTCTGTAGTGGCCTTGATGATAGAGTGTGCAGATCAGAGAGACGCAGACTACCCTAGCCGGTTTCGTAGCTGGTCAATCCAAAAAGAAAAATTGTTTAAGAGGTGTATTTTCGGCATCTGATTTGGCATGCTTATAATGCTCGTTCAACCGCACCACAATGTTTCAGGAGCTGCTAGTACGCACGAGTAATCCTGGACAAGCAGTCCCATCTTCTGATCCCAAAACAAAAACATGAATGGTGAAAAATATGATAGTATAATTGGTGATTAGTCATTTGCTTGGTTTGACTCGGGAGAGCCATTTTGAGAAACGATTTTCTGATAAATCAAATGCGGTGATTTTGTATTCGATCGCATCGCAACGTTTCAGGAATTACATATAGCAGTGCAAGAATACACGTTTACTGTAAACTCAACTAGCAGAGTAAGTAAAAAACCGTTACTTACACAAACGTAGCCCATAAGTATTGACTATTTAGCCTAACGCAGCATGAAAAGACATAACGATGTATTATATGAAATCGGTTGTGAGTAGTTTTCTGTAATTATATTTCAGTTGTTCAACTATGATCAATATTTGTATGTATGACTAATTTGTAGCATTTTTCAAAGCATTTTTGGTTGATGTGAAAAAGTTCTGACCGAACCATGGAAGGTTTGCGTATTGTCGTGTTTCACAGCATGTTTATAGTCGTCGCCAACGGAAAGGCGGGAGGGTACTGTATATCTCAATTGCCGCTGTGTACGCACACATGTCTTCGATTCCATAAACATGCCCGTTATGCCCTCTAATAGCGCAGTGGTTAGCGCGCTGCCACGAAACTTTTGCTCGCAGGTTCGAATCCGGCGAGAGATAGAAATTTATGAATTTGGCACTCACTATATATACTGGCTTCGGCTGGAAAAACTAATATTCGATCCGTCTTTTTGCGATAGGCTAAGAATTGAAGACGATTTAATGCTCGATTTAATGCTATTTAAACAACAAATGGACTTTTGGGTTGATTTGCCAACGTAATATTTTCAACTTTTCTAGAAGGGCTAACTTCGAATAATAATCAAAAGCCAAGTTACGGTAATAATTCACGAAGGTCGAAATATATCGTCACATTGATCCTATTCGATCGTTATTGAAAACATCTTAACGATGTTTATTGTGACATGAACAATCAAAATATAATTATTCATGTAATAATCTCTGTGCTATTCTCATTTGTGATTTATTCGTCAAATGTTGATTGCAACATGAGAATATCTGATAAATAACAATTGATTATTATATGCATATTACGATCAAGCCATATTTATTTAGGAAAAACAAAATATGAAAAAGTTTAAAATGTTGGTAGGATGGGTCTGGAGTCTGGAGATGTTTCGATCATACTAAGTTCAGATGTTTGAAACATCTTCCAAATGCTTCCATCATCTTCCAAATGCTATTTTTATTTTTCAAATGCACTTCTGGTTACAAATCTTCTTTGAGTGGGTAAAAACAGTTTATGTTGAACCGAATCACGTGAAAACTCGAGATTTCATTCAAATGCACTGTATCAACGTTCACCTAGTTTAGAAAGAGCCATGTATTAACTTATCTCGTGCGATGAGTGGAACTCATATTCATCAATGTGACGTGACTCTGTACTTGGACGAGCATAACATCGTTTTCGAGCCCTTTTCAGATATCGCTGGCAGCGTGTAGCGCTGCGCAGATCAGTTTTGAACGAATACGGGAATTCAAAACGTTTTAGTAGATTTTCTCAAAAGTGGCTGGACCATTTCATTCAGATTTTCATAGAGAGATAAGCATGAGAAAGAGAAAAATGTATCTCATACTCAGACCGCTTTTTATTTACTAGAACTTACTCATGAGGGCACATTTGACAGTCAAACTTATCGCAACACGTGTCGCATTTCAGCCGGGTTGTTGGAAGTGTGACTTAGGTTTTGGGGGAGGGGTATTTAAAGTTGTCTGCAACGGAAGTGTGAAACAATTGAGCGCATATCTTATTGAAGTATTACTTTCAAGCACAACTGAAACGGTTTAACATTCTAAAACACTGTGCTTCAATTTCTCTTCGGACAACGTCAAATAAGTCTCAAGGTCAGACACTACAGACTATATTCGACTCTCTCTATAACTAAAGTGTGAAACATTTGAGCGCATATCATATTGAAGTATTACTTTCAAGCACAACTGAAACGGTTTAACATTCTAAAACACTGTGCTTCAATTTCTCTTCGGACAACGTCAAATAAGTCTCAAGGTCAGACACTACAGACTATATCCGACTCTCTCTATAACTAAAGTGTGAAACATTTGAGCGCATATCTTATTGAAGTATTACTTTCAAGCACAACTGAAACGGTTTAACATTCTAAAACACGGTGCTTCAATTTCTCTTCGGACAACGTCAAATAAGTCTCAAGGTCAGACACTACAGACTATATCCGACTCTCTCTATAACTAAAGTGTGAAACATTTGAGCGCATATCTTATTGAAGTATTACTTTCAAGCACAACTGAAACGGTTTAACATTCTAAAACACGGTGCTTCAATTTCTCTTCGGACAACGTCAAATAAGTCTCAAGGTCAGACACTACAGACTATATCCGACTCTCTCTATAACTAAAGTGTGAAACATTTGAGCGCATATCTTATTGAAGTATTACTTTCAAGCACAACTGAAACGGTTTAACATTCTAAAACACGGTGCTTCAATTTCTCTTCGGACAACGTCAAATAAGTCTCAAGGTCAGACACTACAGACTATATCCGACTCTCTCTATAACTAAAGTGTGAAACATTTGAGCGCATATCTTATTGAAGTATTACTTTCAAGCACAACTGAAACGGTTTAACATTCTAAAACGCGGTGCTTCAATTTCTCTTCGGACAACGTCAAATAAGTCTCAAGGTCAGACACTACAGACTATATTCGACTCTCTCTATAACTAAAGTGTGAAACATTTGAGCGCATATCTTATTGAAGTATTACTTTCAAGCACAACTGAAACGGTTTAACATTCTAAAACGCGGTGCTTCAATTTCTCTTCGGACAACGTCAAATAAGTCTCAAGGTCAGACACTACAGACTATATCCGACTCTCTCTATAACTAAAGTGTGAAACATTTGAGCGCATATCTTATTGAAGTATTACTTTCAAGCACAACTGAAACGGTTTAACATTCTAAAACGCGGTGCTTCAATTTCTCTTCGGACAACGTCAAATAAGTCTCAAGGTCAGACACTACAGACTATATTCGACTCTCTCTATAACTAAAGTGTGAAACATTTGAGCGCATATCTTATTGAAGTATTACTTTCAAGCACAACTGAAACGGTTTAACATTCTAAAACGCGGTGCTTCAATTTCTCTTCGGACAACGTCAAATAAGTCTCAAGGTCAGACACTACAGACTATATTCGACTCTCTCTATAACTAAAGTGTGAAACATTTGAGCGCATATCTTATTGAAGTATTACTTTCAAGCACAACTGAAACGGTTTAACATTCTAAAACGCGGTGCTTCAATTTCTCTTCGGACAACGTCAAATAAGTCTCAAGGTCAGACACTACAGACTATATCCGACTCTCTCTATAACTAAAGTGTGAAACATTTGAGCGCATATCTTATTGAAGTATTACTTTCAAGCACAACTGAAACGGTTTAACATTCTAAAACACGGTGCTTCAATTTCTCTTCGGACAACGTCAAATAAGTCTCAAGGTCAGACACTACAGACTATATCCGACTCTCTCTATAACTAAAGTGTGAAACATTTGAGCGCATATCTTATTGAAGTATTACTTTCAAGCACAACTGAAACGGTTTAACATTCTAAAACACGGTGCTTCAATTTCTCTTCGGACAACGTCAAATAAGTCTCAAGGTCAGACACTACAGACTATATCCGACTCTCTCTATAACTAAAGTGTGAAACATTTGAGCGCATATCTTATTGAAGTATTACTTTCAAGCACAACTGAAACGGTTTAACATTCTAAAACGCGGTGCTTCAATTTCTCTTCGGACAACGTCAAATAAGTCTCAAGGTCAGACACTACAGACTATATTCGACTCTCTCTATAACTAAAGTGTGAAACATTTGAGCGCATATCTTATTGAAGTATTACTTTCAAGCACAACTGAAACGGTTTAACATTCTAAAACGCGGTGCTTCAATTTCTCTTCGGACAACGTCAAATAAGTCTCAAGGTCAGACACTACAGACTATATTCGACTCTCTCTATAACTAAAGTGTGAAACATTTGAGCGCATATCTTATTGAAGTATTACTTTCAAGCACAACTGAAACGGTTTAACATTCTAAAACGCGGTGCTTCAATTTCTCTTCGGACAACGTCAAATAAGTCTCAAGGTCAGACACTACAGACTATATTCGACTCTCTCTATAACTAAAGTGTGAAACATTTGAGCGCATATCTTATTGAAGTATTACTTTCAAGCACAACTGAAACGGTTTAACATTCTAAAACGCGGTGCTTCAATTTCTCTTCGGACAACGTCAAATAAGTCTCAAGGTCAGACACTACAGACTATATCCGACTCTCTCTATAACTAAAGTGTGAAACATTTGAGCGCATATCTTATTGAAGTATTACTTTCAAGCACAACTGAAACGGTTTAACATTCTAAAACACGGTGCTTCAATTTCTCTTCGGACAACGTCAAATAAGTCTCAAGGTCAGACACTACAGACTATATCCGACTCTCTCTATAACTAAAGTGTGAAACATTTGAGCGCATATCTTATTGAAGTATTACTTTCAAGCACAACTGAAACGGTTTAACATTCTAAAACACGGTGCTTCAATTTCTCTTCGGACAACGTCAAATAAGTCTCAAGGTCAGACACTACAGACTATATCCGACTCTCTCTATAACTAAAGTGTGAAACATTTGAGCGCATATCTTATTGAAGTATTACTTTCAAGCACAACTGAAACGGTTTAACATTCTAAAACGCGGTGCTTCAATTTCTCTTCGGACAACGTCAAATAAGTCTCAAGGTCAGACACTACAGACTATATTCGACTCTCTCTATAACTAAAGTGTGAAACATTTGAGCGCATATCTTATTGAAGTATTACTTTCAAGCACAACTGAAACGGTTTAACATTCTAAAACGCGGTGCTTCAATTTCTCTTCGGACAACGTCAAATAAGTCTCAAGGTCAGACACTACAGACAATATTCGACTCTCTCTATAACTAAAGTGTGAAACATTTGAGCGCATATCTTATTGAAGTATTACTTTCAAGCACAACTGAAACGGTTTAACATTCTAAAACACGGTGCTTCAATTTCTCTTCGGACAACGTCAAATAAGTCTTAAGGTCAGACACTACAGACTATATTCGACTCTCGCTATAACTAAAGTGTGAAACATTTGAGCGCATATCTTATTGAAGTATTACTTTCAACACAACTGAAACGGTTTAACATTCTAAAACACGGTGCTTCAATTTCTCTTCGGACAACGTCAAATAAGTCTCAAGGTCAGACACTACAGACTATATTCGACTCTCGCTATATCTAAAGTGTGAAACATTTGAGCGCATATCTTATTGAAGTATTACTTTCAAGCACAACTGAAACGGTTTAACATTCTAAAACACTGTGCTTCAATTTCTCTTCGGACAACCATGTAATTTGCATCGTCAAATAAGTCTCAAGGTCAGACACTACAGACTATATCCGACTCTCTCTATAACTAAAGTGTGAAACATTTGAGCGCATATCTTATTGAAGTATTACTTTCAAGCACAACTGAAACGGTTTAACATTCTAAAACACGGTGCTTCAATTTCCCTTCGGACAACGTCAAATAAGTCTCAAGGTCAGACACTACAGACTATATCCGACTCTCTCTATAACTAAAGTGTGAAACATTTGAGCGCATATCTTATTGAAGTATTACTTTCAAGCACAACTGAAACGGTTTAACATTCTAAAACGCGGTGCTTCAATTTCTCTTCGGACAACGTCAAATAAGTCTCAAGGTCAGACACTACAGACTATATTCGACTCTCTCTATAACTAAAGTGTGAAACATTTGAGCGCATATCTTATTGAAGTATTACTTTCAAGCACAACTGAAACGGTTTAACATTCTAAAACGCGGTGCTTCAATTTCTCTTCGGACAACGTCAAATAAGTCTCAAGGTCAGACACTACAGACAATATTCGACTCTCTCTATAACTAAAGTGTGAAACATTTGAGCGCATATCTTATTGAAGTATTACTTTCAAGCACAACTGAAACGGTTTAACATTCTAAAACACGGTGCTTCAATTTCTCTTCGGACAACGTCAAATAAGTCTTAAGGTCAGACACTACAGACTATATTCGACTCTCGCTATAACTAAAGTGTGAAACATTTGAGCGCATATCTTATTGAAGTATTACTTTCAACACAACTGAAACGGTTTAACATTCTAAAACACGGTGCTTCAATTTCTCTTCGGACAACGTCAAATAAGTCTCAAGGTCAGACACTACAGACTATATTCGACTCTCTCTATAACTAAAGTGTGAAACATTTGAGCGCATATCATATTGAAGTATTACTTTCAAGCACAACTGAAACGGTTTAACATTCTAAAACACTGTGCTTCAATTTCTCTTCGGACAACGTCAAATAAGTCTCAAGGTCAGACACTACAGACTATATCCGACTCTCTCTATAACTAAAGTGTGAAACATTTGAGCGCATATCTTATTGAAGTATTACTTTCAAGCACAACTGAAACGGTTTAACATTCTAAAACACGGTGCTTCAATTTCTCTTCGGACAACGTCAAATAAGTCTCAAGGTCAGACACTACAGACTATATCCGACTCTCTCTATAACTAAAGTGTGAAACATTTGAGCGCATATCTTATTGAAGTATTACTTTCAAGCACAACTGAAACGGTTTAACATTCTAAAACACGGTGCTTCAATTTCTCTTCGGACAACGTCAAATAAGTCTCAAGGTCAGACACTACAGACTATATCCGACTCTCTCTATAACTAAAGTGTGAAACATTTGAGCGCATATCTTATTGAAGTATTACTTTCAAGCACAACTGAAACGGTTTAACATTCTAAAACACGGTGCTTCAATTTCTCTTCGGACAACGTCAAATAAGTCTCAAGGTCAGACACTACAGACTATATCCGACTCTCTCTATAACTAAAGTGTGAAACATTTGAGCGCATATCTTATTGAAGTATTACTTTCAAGCACAACTGAAACGGTTTAACATTCTAAAACGCGGTGCTTCAATTTCTCTTCGGACAACGTCAAATAAGTCTCAAGGTCAGACACTACAGACAATATTCGACTCTCTCTTTAACTAAAGTGTGAAACATTTGAGCGCATATCTTATTGAAGTATTACTTTCAAGCACAACTGAAACGGTTTAACATTCTAAAACACGGTGCTTCAATTTCTCTTCGGACAACGTCAAATAAGTCTTAAGGTCAGACACTACAGACTATATTCGACTCTCGCTATAACTAAAGTGTGAAACATTTGAGCGCATATCTTATTGAAGTATTACTTTCAACACAACTGAAACGGTTTAACATTCTAAAACACGGTGCTTCAATTTCTCTTCGGACAACGTCAAATAAGTCTCAAGGTCAGACACTACAGACTATATTCGACTCTCGCTATATCTAAAGTGTGAAACATTTGAGCGCATATCTTATTGAAGTATTACTTTCAACACAACTGAAACGGTTTAACATTCTAAAACACGGTGCTTCAATTTCTCTTCGGACAACGTCAAATAAGTCTTAAGGTCAGACACTACAGACTATATTCGACTCTCGCTATAACTAAAGTGTGAAACATTTGAGCGCATATCTTATTGAAGTATTACTTTCAACACAACTGAAACGGTTTAACATTCTAAAACACGGTGCTTCAATTTCTCTTCGGACAACGTCAAATAAGTCTCAAGGTCAGACACTACAGACTATATTCGACTCTCTCTATAACTAAAGTGTGAAACATTTGAGCGCATATCATATTGAAGTATTACTTTCAAGCACAACTGAAACGGTTTAACATTCTAAAACACTGTGCTTCAATTTCTCTTCGGACAACGTCAAATAAGTCTCAAGGTCAGACACTACAGACTATATCCGACTCTCTCTATAACTAAAGTGTGAAACATTTGAGCGCATATCTTATTGAAGTATTACTTTCAAGCACAACTGAAACGGTTTAACATTCTAAAACACGGTGCTTCAATTTCTCTTCGGACAACGTCAAATAAGTCTCAAGGTCAGACACTACAGACTATATCCGACTCTCTCTATAACTAAAGTGTGAAACATTTGAGCGCATATCTTATTGAAGTATTACTTTCAAGCACAACTGAAACGGTTTAACATTCTAAAACACGGTGCTTCAATTTCTCTTCGGACAACGTCAAATAAGTCTCAAGGTCAGACACTACAGACTATATCCGACTCTCTCTATAACTAAAGTGTGAAACATTTGAGCGCATATCTTATTGAAGTATTACTTTCAAGCACAACTGAAACGGTTTAACATTCTAAAACACGGTGCTTCAATTTCTCTTCGGACAACGTCAAATAAGTCTCAAGGTCAGACACTACAGACTATATCCGACTCTCTCTATAACTAAAGTGTGAAACATTTGAGCGCATATCTTATTGAAGTATTACTTTCAAGCACAACTGAAACGGTTTAACATTCTAAAACGCGGTGCTTCAATTTCTCTTCGGACAACGTCAAATAAGTCTCAAGGTCAGACACTACAGACAATATTCGACTCTCTCTTTAACTAAAGTGTGAAACATTTGAGCGCATATCTTATTGAAGTATTACTTTCAAGCACAACTGAAACGGTTTAACATTCTAAAACACGGTGCTTCAATTTCTCTTCGGACAACGTCAAATAAGTCTTAAGGTCAGACACTACAGACTATATTCGACTCTCGCTATAACTAAAGTGTGAAACATTTGAGCGCATATCTTATTGAAGTATTACTTTCAACACAACTGAAACGGTTTAACATTCTAAAACACGGTGCTTCAATTTCTCTTCGGACAACGTCAAATAAGTCTCAAGGTCAGACACTACAGACTATATTCGACTCTCGCTATATCTAAAGTGTGAAACATTTGAGCGCATATCTTATTGAAGTATTACTTTCAAGCACAACTGAAACGGTTTAACATTCTAAAACACGGTGCTTCAATTTCTCTTCGGACAACGTCAAATAAGTCTTAAGGTCAGACACTACAGACTATATTCGACTCTCGCTATAACTAAAGTGTGAAACATTTGAGCGCATATCTTATTGAAGTATTACTTTCAACACAACTGAAACGGTTTAACATTCTAAAACACGGTGCTTCAATTTCTCTTCGGACAACGTCAAATAAGTCTCAAGGTCAGACACTACAGACTATATTCGACTCTCGCTATATCTAAAGTGTGAAACATTTGAGCGCATATCTTATTGAAGTATTACTTTCAAGCACAACTGAAACGGTTTAACATTCTAAAACACTGTGCTTCAATTTCTCTTCGGACAACCATGTAATTTGCATCGTCAAATAAGTCTCAAGGTCAGACACTACAGACTATATCCGACTCTCTCTATAACTAAAGTGTGAAACATTTGAGCGCATATCTTATTGAAGTATTACTTTCAAGCACAACTGAAACGGTTTAACATTCTAAAACACGGTGCTTCAATTTCTCTTCGGACAACGTCAAATAAGTCTCAAGGTCAGACACTACAGACTATATCCGACTCTCTCTATAACTAAAGTGTGAAACATTTGAGCGCATATCTTATTGAAGTATTACTTTCAAGCACAACTGAAACGGTTTAACATTCTAAAACACGGTGCTTCAATTTCTCTTCGGACAACGTCAAATAAGTCTCAAGGTCAGACACTACAGACTATATCCGACTCTCTCTATAACTAAAGTGTGAAACATTTGAGCGCATATCTTATTGAAGTATTACTTTCAAGCACAACTGAAACGGTTTAACATTCTAAAACGCGGTGCTTCAATTTCTCTTCGGACAACGTCAAATAAGTCTCAAGGTCAGACACTACAGACTATATTCGACTCTCTCTATAACTAAAGTGTGAAACATTTGAGCGCATATCTTATTGAAGTATTACTTTCAAGCACAACTGAAACGGTTTAACATTCTAAAACGCGGTGCTTCAATTTCTCTTCGGACAACGTCAAATAAGTCTCAAGGTCAGACACTACAGACTATATCCGACTCTCTCTATAACTAAAGTGTGAAACATTTGAGCGCATATCTTATTGAAGTATTACTTTCAAGCACAACTGAAACGGTTTAACATTCTAAAACGCGGTGCTTCAATTTCTCTTCGGACAACGTCAAATAAGTCTCAAGGTCAGACACTACAGACTATATTCGACTCTCTCTATAACTAAAGTGTGAAACATTTGAGCGCATATCTTATTGAAGTATTACTTTCAAGCACAACTGAAACGGTTTAACATTCTAAAACGCGGTGCTTCAATTTCTCTTCGGACAACGTCAAATAAGTCTCAAGGTCAGACACTACAGACTATATTCGACTCTCTCTATAACTAAAGTGTGAAACATTTGAGCGCATATCTTATTGAAGTATTACTTTCAAGCACAACTGAAACGGTTTAACATTCTAAAACGCGGTGCTTCAATTTCTCTTCGGACAACGTCAAATAAGTCTCAAGGTCAGACACTACAGACTATATCCGACTCTCTCTATAACTAAAGTGTGAAACATTTGAGCGCATATCTTATTGAAGTATTACTTTCAAGCACAACTGAAACGGTTTAACATTCTAAAACACGGTGCTTCAATTTCTCTTCGGACAACGTCAAATAAGTCTCAAGGTCAGACACTACAGACTATATCCGACTCTCTCTATAACTAAAGTGTGAAACATTTGAGCGCATATCTTATTGAAGTATTACTTTCAAGCACAACTGAAACGGTTTAACATTCTAAAACGCGGTGCTTCAATTTCTCTTCGGACAACGTCAAATAAGTCTCAAGGTCAGACACTACAGACTATATCCGACTCTCTCTATAACTAAAGTGTGAAACATTTGAGCGCATATCTTATTGAAGTATTACTTTCAAGCACAACTGAAACGGTTTAACATTCTAAAACACGGTGCTTCAATTTCTCTTCGGACAACGTCAAATAAGTCTCAAGGTCAGACACTACAAACTATATCCGACTCTCTCTATAACTAAAGTGTGAAACATTTGAGCGCATATCTTATTGAAGTATTACTTTCAAGCACAACTGAAACGGTTTAACATTCTAAAACACGGTGCTTCAATTTCTCTTCGGACAACGTCAAATAAGTCTCAAGGTCAGACACTACAGACTATATCCGACTCTCTCTATAACTAAAGTGTGAAACATTTGAGCGCATATCTTATTGAAGTATTACTTTCAAGCACAACTGAAACGGTTTAACATTCTAAAACGCGGTGCTTCAATTTCTCTTCGGACAACGTCAAATAAGTCTCAAGGTCAGACACTACAGACTATATTCGACTCTCTCTATAACTAAAGTGTGAAACATTTGAGCGCATATCTTATTGAAGTATTACTTTCAAGCACAACTGAAACGGTTTAACATTCTAAAACGCGGTGCTTCAATTTCTCTTCGGACAACGTCAAATAAGTCTCAAGGTCAGACACTACAGACAATATTCGACTCTCTCTATAACTAAAGTGTGAAACATTTGAGCGCATATCTTATTGAAGTATTACTTTCAAGCACAACTGAAACGGTTTAACATTCTAAAACACGGTGCTTCAATTTCTCTTCGGACAACGTCAAATAAGTCTTAAGGTCAGACACTACAGACTATATTCGACTCTCGCTATAACTAAAGTGTGAAACATTTGAGCGCATATCTTATTGAAGTATTACTTTCAACACAACTGAAACGGTTTAACATTCTAAAACACGGTGCTTCAATTTCTCTTCGGACAACCATGTAATTTGCATCGTCAAATAAGTCTCAAGGTCAGACACTACAGACTATATTCGACTCTCGCTATATCTAAAGTGTGAAACATTTGAGCGCATATCTTATTGAAGTATTACTTTCAAGCACAACTGAAACGGTTTAACATTCTAAAACACTGTGCTTCAATTTCTCTTCGGACAACCATGTAATTTGCATCGTCAAATAAGTCTCAAGGTCAGACACTACAGACTATATCCGACTCTCTCTATATAACTAAAGTGTGAAACATTTGAGCGCATATCTTATTGAAGTATTACTTTCAAGCACAACTGAAACGGTTTAACATTCTAAAACACTGTGCTTCAATTTCTCTTCGGACAACCATGTAATTTGCATCGTCAAATAAGTCTCAAGGTCAGACACTACAGACTATATCCGACTCTCTCTATATAACTAAAGTGCGAAATATTTGGGCGCCTATCATATGCTCACGGAACACCCTGCAACTACAGCTGGATTTGCCTCATATATGAAACAGTGTGTTCAGAACAGTGCTAATATAATAATACGTGTGGAAATAGTACTTGCTAGAAAATACTGAGAAAAAACCGACCTTTAATTTATTTACCCTTAAAAATGCGTGCGACTAAATAAATAAATAAACTGATTAATTGTCCCACCTTTCGCGTTTATTATTGTCATCTCTTTACATTATTTTCTAAAAATTATAACATTGGATCATTGTGTTTTTTCATTATTATTCAGACACTTCAATGTGAAAGAACAGAAAATGGCAAGCAACTTAATACCATCGAAAAGCTCATATAAGACGCTAGGATTCCGCTATAACCGCGACAGTAGTGCATATAACTTCAATATAACAGTATAATTTGATAAATCATCAATGAAATTATCAGTATTCATGTACAACCTTTTTCTCAGCTGCTGTAGTTGATAAGAATCATGTAAAACTCTTTTTTTTGTGGCCCTGTTTCTCTGCTAATACAGAAAAACACGTACGTTTTTAGAACAGCCTGGTAGTTTCATATCAATCTGCGTCTCTCGCTTTCTGTACTATTTCGCGAAACTAGTGTCTGGACGGGATACAGGAGCAGAGAAATATACTTTCAGTCAATTTCTCAGCCACGTGAAACATGTTAAACACAGCAAAACTGAGAAACGTGCAATGATAAAGTGCACGAACTCATTTGAATGAAAAACTTTTTAGCGTTTATTTGAGGAGCAGCTTGGGTTCAAAAGATCGGGAAGTACATAAATACGGCCTCTGAGCATCGTATTGAACACTCACAATATTTTAATATACATGTGTGTTTCGAATCATTGTATACTGTACTGTCCTAAGTCATCGAATTGACTGTAGGAAGTGCTTATATTATAGAACACATGAGACATTCACCTGCATAGTAAATGCATTGATTCAACAAACTCACCTCGGCTTTGATGTTTTAGCCATCGTATCCATAATCAAAAGTTCAGCCGCATCTATGTGTTTTTGCTCACTGGCGTAGATTCGAACCTTGCTCTGCGGGTCCTTCTCGCTGCTGTTAACTGGAAAATGCGGTGAAACATTTGGACGAGGTTGAGGAACTATCCATTTACTCAGTGTCATTTGTTTGCGCACATTTACAGTATAAACGTAGAGATCTATGTTCAAAACTCTGAATCTAGTCGTGTAACTTCAACATGTTCACAAGTTTTCAGACATGCGTTGGACCTTTTGCTAGTCGAAAATCACGTGAATGTTTCACCCACTTAATGGGCAACAAATATGTTCTTTGAACCCACCCTCATTGGAAATCGCAATTCTGGTTCTGGTCTTAATCTGCATCTCCTTGATGTTGCTGCCTTGCTTGCCGCATAGAAATTCCATTTGTGAGGTGGGGAAATAGAGTTCCGAGCAAAGGGAAGATGCTGCGAACAGTCACTAGTTTTGACTTCCACTTTTAAAGAGGACCAGGAGAGAGAGTGGCAAAGCAATTGAATGATAGACTAAACCAAACTTATACATATACTGGAAATGAAATGAATAGTCACGTATGAGCAATCGTGCACTTTGTCATTACACGTTTCTTATTTCTGCTGTGTTGAACATGTTGCCCGTTACTGTGCAATTGACTAACAGTATATCTCACTTTGAACTGATGCTTCTAATTTGCATACGGTTACGGTGTACATAGTAGAAATAATGTGCGCGATGCCTCCTTAGAATGCTAACTGTACTCCAATCTATAATCCAGATCATTTTCAATGAGATGCCTACAGTACACACTCCAAAGATTCTTAGCTGATGAACGTCTTCAGTTTTGCATCATAACGTGTTTGCTTACAACAGCAGTAGAAAGGCTCTAGAATTTCGCGGCGAGTCGCCGGCGACATGGAGGGGTCGGCAGAGTGTCGCCGGCGGGTCGCCTGCGATTATTTTCAGGTCCTTTACACTAAACGTTCTATATAGTAATCAGGTACCGGAACTGGTAATTTTCAGAGAATAAAAATGCTTTATATACTTATCGTCGCCAGAAATAGACACGATGAGATTCACGGCTTCATTGTTCATGTATAAACATGTCACCCAACTAAGTACTGCAAGTATACGTATCTGAATAACATAAATCTTATCCAGAATCAACGACCTAAAAATAATCGCAGGCGACCCGCCGGCGACACTCTGCCGACCCCTCCATGTCGCCGGCGACTCGCCGCCAAATTCTAGAGGAAAGTACCTAAGCTCATGCCGAATCGCCTTTTTAACCACTCACTGAGGCATTTGGTTGCGCTTTACTTTATTGGACAAACCAAGATATTTGGCTGGATCACTCATGAAAATTTAGTTACAATATTTCAAAATTTGAATTCGGATTTGTATAATCATGCTTCAAAGTACTACTTTGTTTAAATTTAGAAAAGAAATATATTTTCAAAGAGATTCTAAATTTCTTTTCACATACTCTTCTCTTCAGCCACTGGAGGAGTGGCTTGTTTGGCTGAGTCAACCAAATCGGGTTTAGTTGTTTTCGGTTGCTTGTTTGGAGCAGGTTTGGCTGATTTCGGTGGGGTTTCAACTGAAAGAGACGAAATAGAGAAAAACTGGTGTTCGATTGTTTTAATGACGAACTGTGCTTTTTGTTTTTGGCTCACTTCACTAGAAGTAAACTGAATACTCACGTAAAGTTGGATTTCTAATGAGGAATCATGCACTGTGTCATTGCACGTTTTTGAGTTCTGCCGTGTTGACTGAGCAAATGACTAACAGTATACCCGGAATATTCTTGATTCATTCAAATACTGAAATTATTCAAATGTGACATACATGTTTGATCAGGTCTCATGTTGAGCAGCGTTTTCGGTTGATTTCTATTTTAACTGTAATTACTCAAAACGTGAATAATATGAATAATATTTATGATAATAAAAATCCATTTTCAAAAACTTGCGTCTGTCTATTGATTTCTGTCCACTCACCCTGTTTCTTCCTTTGTTCTTCGTGATTCCCCCATTCTGAGCTGTTTTCTGGTTGTTTTTCCTTGCTTGGGCCGTGGGCGCTGATAACACTGCTGCAAACAACTATGACTGATAGCAAATTATTGGCAACCGGGTATAACTATGAATCATGAGAATGCGTGGTGCTTGTGATAACTTTTCCATGAAACTAAGGTTAAGCAGAAAAACCAAGTTAGTGTATCACATTCTCACCAGTGTTTTTCACCTTCAATCAAGTCGTAGAATCGATCTGAGCTCATGAACATTCTAATCTTCTAATTCCAGCCTGCGTCTCCTCAAACATACACTGTTTCCTCTCTCTAACCTGCCATCAGGATGAGGATGTCGCGAAATAGTGCGAAAAGCGAGAGACGCTGAATGTCAGTCCAAAAGAAGATAACTGATTAGAAAATTACTATTCTAGATGTTCAACGATAGTTGTGCTGATCGAAGCTGGAAGATGTTTTTTGACAAAATTAACACAACTAAATGACAAAGAAAATCTTAGAAATTATCAGACTTACTCCGTGTTTTCCCAGTGTTTTTAGCAGTGGAAGTTTCGCTAGAAGTCGAAGAAGAAATGGCATTTGCTGGAAATAATGAATTAACGAACTACTTGGGGAGCCTGTATCATTGTCTCAGTCAGAATATAAATGCACACTTTAAACGTAAAGAAGCGCTTTGCATCTGCATTTGTTGGTTTCGTGGTCGTTCGACTGTGGGTATAAAACAGACTCCGAATGTTATTTCATAAGGGCATTTATCAACTCTCCAAATACACGAATTTGAGAGCATATTATTAAATCATTGTTTCAGTTTGAATGTGAATTAAATAAAAGTCAGCGTGGGTGCTGCTCTCTGATAAATTTGCATTTTTGGTACTCTCCATCTTTTTAACATGGTTCGATGTTTCACTGTGAGTATAAAATAAACAATGCTTTTGAAATACAATGGAACCTTGTTATTTTTCAACAACAGCTTTTAATTGGAAAGTTAGAAGAAAAACTTTCACTAGCAATTTTCTGACCGTATTATCTGGAAGAATCGATCAGGTTTCGCTTTTTTATTGCACCATTTTGAGATCACGAGCAACATTTAACTCTAATACGCACTCATATTGTGTAGAATGGAGGATTTAGATTCTTAAAGGTGCATTTTCTTCGTTTATAACTAATCACAGTGCGCGTTGAACACTGAAAGCAATGTTTCAACATGTACACTTTAACAGTATTACACTACTAGCGTACGAGTAGGTTGTTACTAATTATCTACGTGCACAGAGAGCCACTCTGTTTTAGGAACGAATGTGACGTGAAAATAGTTATTTCAGACTGCGTTTCTATTTGACGTCCGGATTTACCACTAGTTGTCTACGGGGTTATTCCTACGAGTACTCCCACAGTACTACTACTACAATTTTACTATTAGTTCATCTCTAGTAACGAACTTTTATGTGAGGAGTGTCAGTAGGAATGGAAGCGACTATACCTGATTGAAGGGGGGCGACTGCCTTGGGAACATTCTTTCTGGTGGCTGGGATAGGTGGCGGAGGCACTGAAACATTCAACTGCACAACTAGTTGTATTCCCTTCTACAGTAATGAATTATGTACGGTATCTAGTTCAGCCGGGTCTCAATTTATTCATACTATTACAACCGAGACAATGATCACACCGCGGTATTCCTTAGAAGAGAAAATAGGCATGGCTGAGCACCTCATGCGGTCTGCCATGAAGATACCACGCCAAGAGGGATCTAACCCTGTGGCCGTAATCATGGACATCCCGGCCTTTTCATCTCAACCTGCGTCTCCTCAAGCATGCGCTATTTCTCTGCTCTAACATCGCGCCGGGATACGTGATTGGCGAAATAGTGCGCTAAAGCTAGAGACGCAGGCTGGAATGAAGGGGGATGTTCTAGCACACGTACTCTGTCATAGAGAGTGCCAACGCATTCAACCAGTCATCCACTCGGCCTTATAACACTTAACCGCGCCCAAATGTAACAGAGAGTGTTTAAACTGGACCGGAAAATTTTAAAATGATCAACATCATTTGTCGACATAAAACTGCCGATTGGTTGTTGGTTGAGAAGTACAATAAACGTGTTATCAGATAACAATTAAAAACTATAACAAAAAAAACAACAAAAGTAAGTTTGATAGTAACGATAAAAGTCTTACAAGTAGTAATAACAACCAATAATAACTTATCAAGAAACAATCTCGGTGGTAGATTTATAAAATGAACAACCTTCTATCAGTAACCGAATCATGATTCATTCCACACGAGTTATGCGTGTCTGAGTCTCTTCGAGCGCAGAACCCTTTCGGTTCTGACACGCCCCTTTTTGTGGCTCTGCCTTTTTGAAGAAGGTGAGACACAAAAAAGAGTTTTACATGATTCTTATCAACTACAGCAGCTGAGAAAAAGGTTGTACATGAATACTGATAATTTCATTGATGATTTATCAAATTATACTGTTATATTGAAGTTATATGCACTACTGTCGCGGTTATAGCGGAATCCTAGCGTCTTATATGAGCTTTTCGATGGTATTAAGTTGCTTGCCATTTTCTGTTCTTTCACATTGAAGTGTCTGAATAATAATGAAAAAACACAATGATCCAATGTTATAATTTTTAGAAAATAATGTAAAGAGATGACAATAATAAACGCGAAAGGTGGGACAATTAATCAGTTTATTTATTTATTTAGTCGCACGCATTTTTAAGGGTAAATAAATTAAAGGTCGGTTTTTTCTCAGTATTTTCTAGCAAGTACTATTTCCACACGTATTATTATATTAGCACTGTTCTGAACACACTGTTTCATATATGAGGCAAATCCAGCTGTAGTTGCAGGGTGTTCCGTGAGCATATGATAGGCGCCCAAATATTTCGCACTTTAGTTATATAGAGAGAGTCGGATATAGTCTGTAGTGTCTGACCTTGAGACTTATTTGACGTTGTCCGAAGAGAAATTGAAGCACAGTGTTTTAGAATGTTAAACCGTTTCAGTTGTGCTTGAAAGTAATACTTCAATAAGATATGCGCTCAAATGTTTCACACTTTAGTTATATAGAGAGAGTCGGATATAGTCTGTAGTGTCTGACCTTGAGACTTATTTGACGATGCAAATTACATGGTTGTCCGAAGAGAAATTGAAGCACAGTGTTTTAGAATGTTAAACCGTTTCAGTTGTGCTTGAAAGTAATACTTCAATAAGATATGCGCTCAAATGTTTCACACTTTAGTTATATAGAGAGAGTCGGATATAGTCTGTAGTGTCTGACCTTGAGACTTATTTGACGATGCAAATTACATGGTTGTCCGAAGAGAAATTGAAGCACAGTGTTTTAGAATGTTAAACCGTTTCAGTTGTGCTTGAAAGTAATACTTCAATAAGATATGCGCTCAAATGTTTCACACTTTAGTTATATAGAGAGAGTCGGATATAGTCTGTAGTGTCTGACCTTGAGACTTATTTGACGATGCAAATTACATGGTTGTCCGAAGAGAAATTGAAGCACAGTGTTTTAGAATGTTAAACCGTTTCAGTTGTGCTTGAAAGTAATACTTCAATAAGATATGCGCTCAAATGTTTCACACTTTAGTTATATAGAGAGAGTCGGATATAGTCTGTAGTGTCTGACCTTGAGACTTATTTGACGATGCAAATTACATGGTTGTCCGAAGAGAAATTGAAGCACAGTGTTTTAGAATGTTAAACCGTTTCAGTTGTGCTTGAAAGTAATACTTCAATAAGATATGCGCTCAAATGTTTCACACTTTAGTTATATAGAGAGAGTCGGATATAGTCTGTAGTGTCTGACCTTGAGACTTATTTGACGATGCAAATTACATGGTTGTCCGAAGAGAAATTGAAGCACAGTGTTTTAGAATGTTAAACCGTTTCAGTTGTGCTTGAAAGTAATACTTCAATAAGATATGCGCTCAAATGTTTCACACTTTAGATATAGCGAGAGTCGAATATAGTCTGTAGTGTCTGACCTTGAGACTTATTTGACGATGCAAATTACATGGTTGTCCGAAGAGAAATTGAAGCACAGTGTTTTAGAATGTTAAACCGTTTCAGTTGTGCTTGAAAGTAATACTTCAATAAGATATGCGCTCAAATGTTTCACACTTTAGATATAGCGAGAGTCGAATATAGTCTGTAGTGTCTGACCTTGAGACTTATTTGACGTTGTCCGAAGAGAAATTGAAGCACCGTGTTTTAGAATGTTAAACCGTTTCAGTTGTGTTGAAAGTAATACTTCAATAAGATATGCGCTCAAATGTTTCACACTTTAGTTATAGCGAGAGTCGAATATAGTCTGTAGTGTCTGACCTTAAGACTTATTTGACGTTGTCCGAAGAGAAATTGAAGCACCGTGTTTTAGAATGTTAAACCGTTTCAGTTGTGCTTGAAAGTAATACTTCAATAAGATATGCGCTCAAATGTTTCACACTTTAGTTATAGAGAGAGTCGAATATTGTCTGTAGTGTCTGACCTTGAGACTTATTTGACGTTGTCCGAAGAGAAATTGAAGCACCGCGTTTTAGAATGTTAAACCGTTTCAGTTGTGCTTGAAAGTAATACTTCAATAAGATATGCGCTCAAATGTTTCACACTTTAGTTATAGAGAGAGTCGAATATAGTCTGTAGTGTCTGACCTTGAGACTTATTTGACGTTGTCCGAAGAGAAATTGAAGCACCGCGTTTTAGAATGTTAAACCGTTTCAGTTGTGCTTGAAAGTAATACTTCAATAAGATATGCGCTCAAATGTTTCACACTTTAGTTATAGAGAGAGTCGGATATAGTCTGTAGTGTCTGACCTTGAGACTTATTTGACGTTGTCCGAAGAGAAATTGAAGCACCGTGTTTTAGAATGTTAAACCGTTTCAGTTGTGCTTGAAAGTAATACTTCAATAAGATATGCGCTCAAATGTTTCACACTTTAGTTATAGAGAGAGTCGGATATAGTTTGTAGTGTCTGACCTTGAGACTTATTTGACGTTGTCCGAAGAGAAATTGAAGCACCGTGTTTTAGAATGTTAAACCGTTTCAGTTGTGCTTGAAAGTAATACTTCAATAAGATATGCGCTCAAATGTTTCACACTTTAGTTATAGAGAGAGTCGGATATAGTCTGTAGTGTCTGACCTTGAGACTTATTTGACGTTGTCCGAAGAGAAATTGAAGCACCGCGTTTTAGAATGTTAAACCGTTTCAGTTGTGCTTGAAAGTAATACTTCAATAAGATATGCGCTCAAATGTTTCACACTTTAGTTATAGAGAGAGTCGGATATAGTCTGTAGTGTCTGACCTTGAGACTTATTTGACGTTGTCCGAAGAGAAATTGAAGCACCGTGTTTTAGAATGTTAAACCGTTTCAGTTGTGCTTGAAAGTAATACTTCAATAAGATATGCGCTCAAATGTTTCACACTTTAGTTATAGAGAGAGTCGGATATAGTCTGTAGTGTCTGACCTTGAGACTTATTTGACGTTGTCCGAAGAGAAATTGAAGCACCGCGTTTTAGAATGTTAAACCGTTTCAGTTGTGCTTGAAAGTAATACTTCAATAAGATATGCGCTCAAATGTTTCACACTTTAGTTATAGAGAGAGTCGAATATAGTCTGTAGTGTCTGACCTTGAGACTTATTTGACGTTGTCCGAAGAGAAATTGAAGCACCGCGTTTTAGAATGTTAAACCGTTTCAGTTGTGCTTGAAAGTAATACTTCAATAAGATATGCGCTCAAATGTTTCACACTTTAGTTATATAGAGAGAGTCGGATATAGTCTGTAGTGTCTGACCTTGAGACTTATTTGACGATGCAAATTACATGGTTGTCCGAAGAGAAATTGAAGCACAGTGTTTTAGAATGTTAAACCGTTTCAGTTGTGCTTGAAAGTAATACTTCAATAAGATATGCGCTCAAATGTTTCACACTTTAGATATAGCGAGAGTCGAATATAGTCTGTAGTGTCTGACCTTGAGACTTATTTGACGATGCAAATTACATGGTTGTCCGAAGAGAAATTGAAGCACAGTGTTTTAGAATGTTAAACCGTTTCAGTTGTGCTTGAAAGTAATACTTCAATAAGATATGCGCTCAAATGTTTCACACTTTAGATATAGCGAGAGTCGAATATAGTCTGTAGTGTCTGACCTTGAGACTTATTTGACGTTGTCCGAAGAGAAATTGAAGCACCGTGTTTTAGAATGTTAAACCGTTTCAGTTGTGTTGAAAGTAATACTTCAATAAGATATGCGCTCAAATGTTTCACACTTTAGTTATAGCGAGAGTCGAATATAGTCTGTAGTGTCTGACCTTAAGACTTATTTGACGTTGTCCGAAGAGAAATTGAAGCACCGTGTTTTAGAATGTTAAACCGTTTCAGTTGTGCTTGAAAGTAATACTTCAATAAGATATGCGCTCAAATGTTTCACACTTTAGTTATAGAGAGAGTCGAATATTGTCTGTAGTGTCTGACCTTGAGACTTATTTGACGTTGTCCGAAGAGAAATTGAAGCACCGCGTTTTAGAATGTTAAACCGTTTCAGTTGTGCTTGAAAGTAATACTTCAATAAGATATGCGCTCAAATGTTTCACACTTTAGTTATAGAGAGAGTCGAATATAGTCTGTAGTGTCTGACCTTGAGACTTATTTGACGTTGTCCGAAGAGAAATTGAAGCACCGCGTTTTAGAATGTTAAACCGTTTCAGTTGTGCTTGAAAGTAATACTTCAATAAGATATGCGCTCAAATGTTTCACACTTTAGTTATAGAGAGAGTCGGATATAGTCTGTAGTGTCTGACCTTGAGACTTATTTGACGTTGTCCGAAGAGAAATTGAAGCACCGTGTTTTAGAATGTTAAACCGTTTCAGTTGTGCTTGAAAGTAATACTTCAATAAGATATGCGCTCAAATGTTTCACACTTTAGTTATAGAGAGAGTCGAATATAGTCTGTAGTGTCTGACCTTGAGTGGCTGAAGAGAAGAGTATGTGAAAAGAAATTTAGAATCTCTTTGAAAATATATTTCTTTTCTAAATTTAAACAAAGTAGTACTTTGAAGCATGATTATACAAATCCGAATTCAAATTTTGAAATATTGTAACTAAATTTTCATGAGTGATCCAGCCAAATATCTTGGTTTGTCCAATAAAGTAAAGCGCAACCAAATGCCTCAGTGAGTGGTTAAAAAGGCGATTCGGCATGAGCTTAGGTACTTTCCTCTAGAATTTGGCGGCGAGTCGCCGGCGACATGGAGGGGTCGGCAGAGTGTCGCCGGCGGGTCGCCTGCGATTATTTTTAGGTCGTTGATTCTGGATAAGATTTATGTTATTCAGATACGTATACTTGCAGTACTTAGTTGGGTGACATGTTTATACATGAACAATGAAGCCGTGAATCTCATCGTGTCTATTTCTGGCGACGATAAGTATATAAAGCATTTTTATTCTCTGAAAATTACCAGTTCCGGTACCTGATTACTATATAGAACGTTTAGTGTAAAGGACCTGAAAATAATCGCAGGCGACCCGCCGGCGACACTCTGCCGACCCCTCCATGTCGCCGGCGACTCGCCGCGAAATTCTAGAGCCTTTCTACTGCTGTTGTAAGCAAACACGTTATGATGCAAAACTGAAGACGTTCATCAGCTAAGAATCTTTGGAGTGTGTACTGTAGGCATCTCATTGAAAATGATCTGGATTATAGATTGGAGTACAGTTAGCATTCTAAGGAGGCATCGCGCACATTATTTCTACTATGTACACCGTAACCGTATGCAAATTAGAAGCATCAGTTCAAAGTGAGATATACTGTTAGTCAATTGCACAGTAACGGGCAACATGTTCAACACAGCAGAAATAAGAAACGTGTAATGACAAAGTGCACGATTGCTCATACGTGACTATTCATTTCATTTCCAGTATATGTATAAGTTTGGTTTAGTCTATCATTCAATTGCTTTGCCACTCTCTCTCCTGGTCCTCTTTAAAAGTGGAAGTCAAAACTAGTGACTGTTCGCAGCATCTTCCCTTTGCTCGGAACTCTATTTCCCCACCTCACAAATGGAATTTCTATGCGGCAAGCAAGGCAGCAACATCAAGGAGATGCAGATTAAGACCAGAACCAGAATTGCGATTTCCAATGAGGGTGGGTTCAAAGAACATATTTGTTGCCCATTAAGTGGGTGAAACATTCACGTGATTTTCGACTAGCAAAAGGTCCAACGCATGTCTGAAAACTTGTGAACATGTTGAAGTTACACGACTAGATTCAGAGTTTTGAACATAGATCTCTACGTTTATACTGTAAATGTGCGCAAACAAATGACACTGAGTAAATGGATAGTTCCTCAACCTCGTCCAAATGTTTCACCGCATTTTCCAGTTAACAGCAGCGAGAAGGACCCGCAGAGCAAGGTTCGAATCTACGCCAGTGAGCAAAAACACATAGATGCGGCTGAACTTTTGATTATGGATACGATGGCTAAAACATCAAAGCCGAGGTGAGTTTGTTGAATCAATGCATTTACTATGCAGGTGAATGTCTCATGTGTTCTATAATATAAGCACTTCCTACAGTCAATTCGATGACTTAGGACAGTACAGTATACAATGATTCGAAACACACATGTATATTAAAATATTGTGAGTGTTCAATACGATGCTCAGAGGCCGTATTTATGTACTTCCCGATCTTTTGAACCCAAGCTGCTCCTCAAATAAACGCTAAAAAGTTTTTCATTCAAATGAGTTCGTGCACTTTATCATTGCACGTTTCTCAGTTTTGCTGTGTTTAACATGTTTCACGTGGCTGAGAAATTGACTGAAAGTATATTTCTCTGCTCCTGTATCCCGTCCAGACACTAGTTTCGCGAAATAGTACAGAAAGCGAGAGACGCAGATTGATATGAAACTACCAGGCTGTTCTAAAAACGTACGTGTTTTTCTGTATTAGCAGAGAAACAGGGCCGTAAAGCAACAATTTGTGCCATAGTGAGGAAATGAAAATTGAGGCTTTATTTGAACTTATGTATTTCTGGATTCCACATGCGACATCACATTGCAAGTAAATTGTTTTGTGACTTGTGACATTGAAATGTGACAGGGTTTTTATTCAGTTCTGACACTGGCAAGATGAGTAGCAACACCCCCAACAACAGTGCGAAACAGTCGAGAGGTTAGTGAAACTCTGAACTGCATGAGCAGTGCACAAATAAACAGAGATACTCCTGAAACACAAATGTTCAGGAGTATCTCTGTTTTTTTTCCTAAAGTTTTCAAATGTTTCACTGTGTAAATATATGGAATGAAGTTGGGGTATAAATATTTGATAAGGCAATGTGAGCAATAAAATAAGTAGTTAAACACAGCACATACTATTGAATTCTGCTTCGGTTAACATGTTTCACGATTTACATTATGAAAGAAAAAAGTTCTAGAAGTTCACAAACATGAAAAGTGAGTTAACACGTTTTGGCATTTTATGCAGTTCTCTGCACTCACTACTATATGGAAGAAATTGATTTGATTGAGGTATCCTCCATGCGTCAGTTATGAACATGAGCGCACGTCAAACTGTTAACTTCGAGTCCGGAGAATTGAGTGAATTAGGCAATTAGGGTATATTCAGATTCATCGAACGTCTCAAAACAGTCGAACCAGACCAAACTGCCACCCACATCTCTCCTGGGAGCTGGTCTTCACACACCCAACACTCAAGGAGCCAGTAAGTTGTGGAACGTTGGAGTACGTGATGTTACAATGGAAAATAGTTTTTTCAGAAACGTTTAAAAAGCAGGTTTGGAGCTGCTCGCTGTCAAATGAATCACGTTGCGTGGTTGTAGCGACACGATTCCTTTAACATCAAAGTAACATAATATGAAGTTTAAGACACACTTTTCCCGATCTCAGAACTAGAAATGAGCTTAAATACGATGGGAACGTTAATTCACTAACGTATCATATAATCTTGTAAAATTAAGATGTTTTGAACAAATAAGTATATTCCAGATGGTTTGTTTCTGGAAATGAAGATTCCGTCCTCGGTAGCTGGTATTGTAATTGGTCAGAAGGGAAAAACACTGAACGACATTCGCGTGAAAACGAACACAAAGATTGTAATCACTGAAGAGTGTGAGTGTTTCAAACATATTATATATACAATTAGCACAACTCGGCAACAGTTTTGCCGACGCGTTTTTCATTTAAACATAATATAACGTGAAACTCAAACTGAATTCCGATTTGTGTTCATCGTTCATGATTAAAAATGGAAACTTCAAAAGTCTAGATGAAGCTAAAAGTAATTTTAGATATTTTCATATTGTTCATTGGCAGAATAGCAAACGTGAGAGTGTTTCACACATAGTATAAGAACAATTAGTGGAACTCAGCAAAAGTTTTGAAGACGCGTTCCTGATTTACTGAATAATATGTCGTAAACATAAAACTGAAATCCGATTTGTGTTTATGATCAAGAATAGACATTTCGAAAGTCTAGATGAAATTTGAAGTAATTGTTGTAGATATTTTCGGTTTTGTTGATTGACAGAAGAGCAAATGGGTGAGTGTTTCACACATAGTATAATAACAGCTAGCGGAACTCAGCAAAAGTTTTGAAGACGCGTTCCTCATTTACTAAATATTATGTCGAACAAATCGAACTGAAATCCGATTTGTGTTCATAATCAAAAATATTAATTTCGAAAGTCTAAATGGCATTTGAAGTAATTTTTGATATTTCCGGTCTTGTTCATTGGCAGAATAGCGTACGTGTGAGTGTTTCACACATATTATGAATACAATCAGCACCATTCGGCAACGGATTTGTAGTTGCGTTTACCGTTTTCTAAATAATATGTCTTCAAGCTCCAACTGAAGTCCGATTCATGATCGAAAATAAAAATTTCGGAAGTGAAGAGGAAATTTGAAGTAATTGTTGTAAATATTTTCGGTTTTGTTCAGAAATTGACAGAGTAGCAAATGTGTGACTGCATAACCAGTTGGAGATGCTTTCCAAATAGGCAATATTTTAATATTTTAATATTCGACTTTTGTGTTTCAATTGCATTTTTAAAATAGAGATCTTTCAAGAAAATGTGAGCTTCACTCGTATTAGTACTCAATTATCATACTTAGTTCAATATGTTCACATTCATATTCCCATTCAGCACTATCAGTATGTTTCTATAATATTAGTAACCAACTAAATTTTTCAGCAGCAAAAAACGGTGCTTTGAGCACAGTTCGTGTCAACGGAGAACCGGCTGATATAGCGGCCGCCGAGATTCTGATTTTCAAACAACTGGCGAAATTGAACAAACTTATCGAGTGGGTTTTATTCCCCTTTCAAATTCTGAAAAAATCAACTGTCACATATGAGTATAGTTCTCGCGATTCCCACTGAGATTTTGGCAGCCTGCCAATGAATGTTCGATTGAATATGTTTCAAAGATGTAACAGGTTTCTGAAAAGCAATTTTTGAGAAGCCCGCTAACCCCGCCCCCTGCTGTATAGGTTTGGTCAAACCGTTGTGCACACCGTACCATCGCATTTGTAAGGGCTGGGGTTTGGCGAGAAGCCAGTCATTCTGCGTATCATTGATCTACACTCTCTCGCCTGTTGACAAGTAATTAACGACCGCTCAATCAATCGAAGGCTCTATGGGGAAAATGGCGACTACACCACTGATACTTTTAGTTTATCTATTTTTTCCTCTGTACATGTCTCACTTCTATAATCAACAATTCAACACATTTGATAATTGTTGGCCATTGAAGTAAGTCATAATGCGTAATTATTTTCATTATTATTTCACCCGCGTACTATGACAACTGTTTTCTGCCGTTCACAGAAAGTTCTAGTGTTTTGTAAAACATTAACAATGTCAAAAGCCGCCTGAAAAGTCCGTTGGCACGTTGCGGAAGTCTCAGTAAGAAGGATTGGAACTATAGCGAGAGCGGAAACCACTCAGTGTTTTCTTCATAATTTTCCAGTCTCATATACATGAAGTGCCACACCTAACAACGGTGAAGGTCACGCGTTGACTGGCGAATAAATCCATATTTCCTTACTTTGACATTTTCTGAAAATTGATGATTACTCCGACTACTATTCTTTAAGATGGACGTGCAATGACATTTCTTCCCTTGTGAACCCGATGTTGAGTACGTGGAATGAGGCTGCTGTGATGAATTTTCAGAGAAACACCGGAACATTCCTTCAGACAGGTCACACGACTTTGGTGGGTATAATCGACATTTTCCCTACTCAGATCACTACACTACACAATCCAACTTTCTTGAGATAGAGAGAGAGAGAGAGAGAGAGAGAGAGAGAGAGAGAGAGAGAGAAAGAGAGAGAGAGAGATAGAGAGAGAAAGAGAAACAAAGGTTATATTCCACTCGAAGCTACCATCTTTTCAGGTGTTGAAGGCATTTACCGACAAGTCCCTGTTTCTGGCTAAAAATCAGCTGATCCAAATGGCCAGTTCCAAAGGGACAAACAAAACCCGCGGCAAAGGGTTCGTTCGAAATTTTAGTATTAGGTATTTGGAAATTTTCGCTAAAGTAATTACATTGCTTCTTGTAAACTGCACTGAGTGATCGTGAAAAATCACATGTGAATTTCATGAAAGCAATTGCTAGAACTCGAAAAGTTTATTTCTGTCTCAGAACTACAGTAATTCTTTCAAAGTGGGCTTGTCATGCCGTTGTAACACAGAATCTAGTTGTACTTGTTCTGTATCCCCATTTTGAGCCAGTTGTTCTATATTCCGGCAAATGTTTATCTGTATGCAATACATCTTGTTATGGAAGAGCTCAAACGCACTTCGATGTAGCTCATCCTAGATAAGAGCAACATATTCTCTCTTGTATAGTAAAGGTACAGTGCACGGACCCAGATAAAAACTATAATATGCGGTTATTGTTTTTTTGTTCGAATGAATGGGTTGAGTAGTTCTCAAGCGTCTCGTGCAAAACTTCAAAACTGTAAGGTTCGGTATCAAACTAAAACTTCATCCCAAAGAATTAGCTTCTCCCAAAATAGGCATAAATAGTGTATTTTTGTTATGCTGACTTTTTTGTAGTTCGATCCTGACTATGGCGTGTTTTGAGATGAATCCATAACTTAATCGGGTCTCTCCTATCAGTATTTCTGATTCCCAAGTATACTTACTATTACAGAAATCCTCGAAATGGAAGTGGCTCCCATTAGAAGTTCGAAATACTCTCGATCACGACTCCGAAACAAACGTCACGACATTTCTTACATCCATTGTTATCATTCCTTTTCCTATTGTTTGATAAAGCTACGACTACATCTTGCTAGTTGTGGCTAGTATTCGACACCTCGACAATGCATTTCACTGAAACGTTCCAATGATTTTATTTTCCTTTGGAATGTATAAAAACATTTTTTTGTGCAACTGCGATTTTTTTCTCTCACTCGAATGTTCCAAATTAGGTATGTTTGTCGGTGTTTTCAACTAAAACTGTCCAGAAAAAAGCAAATAAACACGAAATAGTACCTCTTTCATGAAATCTCAATGAATAAATGAAATGTTATAAATATTCCTATTTATTTTGCGAAAATAGTGGTGAAACCGTGGTAAAAGTAAATCTGTGGGAAGTTCGTAGCAAATCTGGGTTCAAAATTAGTGCTGCAGCCTCTAATATAAGTAGCTTCTCCTCAATCTTTCATGCAGGCGTGGTGCAGTGGTAAGCTTGCTGCTTGGTAACCGACTGCCCGAGGGTTCGAGTCCTCCGTGCAAACAAACTAGTAGTAAAATAGAAGGGTCCTGAGAAGAAAATACACGTGAAGAAAAACAATCGTTCAAAAAATTACTAAATTTTAAGTTTCTTCAAAATATACTCCGGATTCGTGGAAACCCGTGGCGGGTCCGTGGCAGATCCGGCGGTACATCCGGAGTAAAAATATCCCTTTGATTCACTCATCTCATGCCAATTACAGTATTCGAACAAGTTCCCAGATGTTTCTTTTTCAAAAACAAATACATTTGTTGTTTAACAAGAAGACATACACAAAATAAAAATACAAATAAAATCTTATTCTTATTCTTATTAGTTTTTGAACATTCAAAGTTCAGTGATAGATGGTCAGAAAATAATAAACAGAAGTTTTGAACATTTTATGTTGCTTTAAGGTTTCAACAGCACACTGGAAGTAGTGATAAATGAGTGGAATGTACCTAATTACGAAAAGGAACCATCTATTTAAAGAGGTTTGGGTGCATATTGATAATGGTACGGTACCGCTTTAACGAGCCTATTTTTGAATAGTGCACATTTTTAATTTCGCTTGAATGTACGAGCCTATTTTTGAATAGTGCACATTTTTAATTTCGCTTGAATGTTTCGTTCAGTCTTCATATTGGCTCACAAAGAGGTTTATTCAATGTATTCGGCACACCTGTGTGAACTTTGTATGGTGATCACCGCCTTGTAACGAAGCGAAGTGAATGAATAAATATGTAAATTCAGCACACCTAAACTTCTTGTAGAAGACCTAACGTCCTAACGGTAACGATCTCCACGCCAGATAGTTTGATTGTTTTCATGAATGTAAAAGTTTTTACCTAAACTTCACGTTAATTCTAAATGTGTTTCTTTGCGCTCTGAATCTTGGTCCTTCCTCGTTCAAAAAGCACGTGAAACAAGAAGTTGGGAGAACACCATGTGATACATTAGTTCATGTATGTATGTGTCGAATAAATATTGTATTGTAAAAGTTTTCATGAATAATTAACGAACAATCGCTGCTTTCACATCCCGGTGCGTTGATCCCATTTTGCGTCTCTCGTTGTGTTCACTGTTTCGCAAGTATCAGGGTGAAATTTAATAGCAAACTATCAAAGTATACTGTTCGTCAGTTGCACAGTCACGTGAAACATGTTGAATACAGCATAACTTGGAACGTGCAATGACAAAGTGCACGATGTCTCATTGGAATGTAAGCTTCACGTGACTATTCGCTTTACTTCTAGTATATGAGAATTGCGAAACGCATATTTGAAGTCTGAAACGATGTGATCAAAAACTAATCTGCGGGCGATTTTAAGGACGTGCACTGCCAGTCGCACGAATATTCACGCGGGATCATCGATTTATTAAATTTGGAGAAAGACTATGAAATTGAAATGTTTCACTTTAGTTTTTACTTCATGTTCATGTATTCGGCAAACATTGATTGACACGCGCGAGATTTCATTTAATGTTGATGTTCTTTTGTTTAACCGTCATTGTTTCTATTTCATATTTTGTATATTACATGCTTGCAGCTAAATTAAAAAATCAATGTAGACTAGTTGTGCTGAACATGTGAACAGCTTTTGTTTCAAGCATTTCTTCTTTTCAGGTACAGCGTACAGTACAAAGTTCAATATTACAGATCACTGATGTGTCTCGTGAGCTTCCTGCCGAACCAAAAAAGTACTCAGTGAGTTCTGAGTTTGTCAAACATAGGAATTTGGTCCCCCCGGATAGATCCATTTTTCAATTGCAGTTCAAAGGACCGTTGACACGAGATTGGTCCACATTATCGTCTTTCTTTAAAACGTATAATTTTAGTGTTTTTTTTTCGTATCCAGCCACATTCAACTAAGTGTGTGAGAAATATTCAAAAGTACGAGTGAACGACTGAATGTGTTTGCCAAAACTACTACGTTTTAATTGTGCAATACTGCAAAAGTGCACATTATATAATGAGCGCGTAACACAGTAAAGTACACTCTTCATCTTATTTTTATCTTATATGTCTCCATTTTCTCGTAATTGGAGTGCCACATCCACCATTGTGGAAAGACACGTGTTCAATCGCTAATAAACATTCTGTTCTACTATCCGAGATATGCATTCAGTGAAGTTTTATAAACAAAGTTTGCGACCCCACAGTTTTTTTCAGTCATGCAAACATGACGAGTGGGATTTCCCCTAACTGCATAAGCCGACAGTCGAAGGGTAAGTTTAACTTTGACTTTTGTAAGATAGTCGCGATGTTCACGTATCAGGAAAATTGTTTTGTAACATTACAGTGCTTTATGTTATAAATCTCACTCAAGACAATTGTGTTTTGCGAACTACTAGCTGCACGTTGTACCATGTTGGGTTCTTCCGTGTTGGAATGTTTCATCCACTCATTATCAATAGATTGACACAGCTGTTGTAATTGGACAGGAACATTTATACCAATCATAGTTGATACTAATCCACGAAGAAAATAAATGAAAATCTTTTTTTCTGCAAGTTTGCTTCAAATAAAGCAAATTGAAAACAAATTTTAATTGTTTTCCATCGACACTTGTACCATAACTATTGAACTATTACTTGGAAATAGATGAACGAGACGCGATATGAGGTATAGAACTTTATAGAATAGAACAGAATGTTTATTAGCGATTGAACACGTGTCTTTCTACAATGGTATATCTGGCACTCCAATTCCGAGAAAATGGAGACATATGAGATAAAAATATAATGTAGAATAAAGTTTACTCTGCAGTATTGCACAATTGAAACGACGATTTATTAAAGGGGTTTGAAGACTACGAGAACGTTCATTCTACGTTTGGTAAGAGTACGTACGCTAGAAGATCTCGGCCTCTTGATCCCATCCTGCGTCTCCTCAAACACACGCTGTTTCTCTGCTCTCACAACCCGCCGGAATACGGGTGGCGCGATATAGTAGGGCAGACCGAGAGACGAGAGGATGGGAAGATCAACTCACATCATTGATTTTTATGTAGTAATCCCATCGTCAATCGCAAACACTTATTTACATTATTAATTGCAAATATTTATTTACATTATTAATTGCACATCATTATTCTTCAATCGCATTGCGTGGGACGCGGAGAAGCGAAACGGCTGCACACGGTTTCCAATAAATAATGTTCCGCACTTCTTTCTCTTTTTCCGTCAATCAATACCCATGGAACCTGCAACAATTTGTATTTTGGAAGTAAATTTAATAGTCAATTCTGATGACAAATAGTGTATTTTGTCATACACGTTTCCAAGTTCTGATGTGTTTAACATGTTTCACGTGACTGGGCAATTGACTAACAGTATCGATGATTCAAATGATTCAGCGAAATACCAGTAAAGTATGAATATATGACAAAAGCACTCGGAATAAATGAAATACGAATACATGTATACATGCATAATAAAATGTGTGCTGTTTGCGAAATAAACCTATTACGGTAGTATAACCAAAACCAGCTGAATTTCAATTATAACGTGTTTTACAATGTAATGTGTACGAAGCCCACATTGCTTTTTTAAACATAGAACTCTGTGGTACTTTGTTTAATTTTTAAAAGCAGAACAAATACCCTTATCGTTAATACAATCATTAATACCCTTTTCGGTAATACATAAATGCAAGATATCTGTGTACTTTGTAGTTGGCTCACCCAATACAAGTCGGGTACTTTCTGGTATTGGATTTGACCATGTTGTGCCATCAAGCGTCTTCCCAATGCACTTGTGGAACAGCGGAACATACTGAAAATAGTTTTTTGGTTGAATACATAATTAACCATAGTTTCACCATTCCCTATGGCACAAATTCGCAGCGTACAAATCGTTTTCACCAAATTCTAAAAATGTCCAGTTTTCTCAAATAACTTGTCTTTTATCTGTAAAGCATAAACTGTTTTGCATTTTTTGAAGGAAAATGAGAAATTCGCCACTGACAAGTCCACATCAAGTAGGCTACTGGCCGGCTCGACCGACAAACATTCGTTCACGGCTTCCGTCAATGATCCTCTGTGCTGAATACAGCTGACTGAAATAAACAAATTTTTTGAAAATGTTCTGGATAAATTATCCCTATCTAAACTGTAATTCTATTCATAACATATTTCTTCTTCTTAAAATGAATGTTATAGTTTTATTCAAAATTCCACTTCTAGGGGCAAAGTGTAATGTAACTATTGACACAGCAACCGAACGATTTTGAAAGGAAACGCAACATCTCGCAACATTCAGGTACAGTTGTACATGTTATCATAATGAACATATTGGATACCAGCAGTGTTGTGCTGAACAATCTGACTTCCTAACACCGGTTGCATGTTTCACCCATAGATTATATCATGAAACTGCAAGTTCATACAATGTTTTGACGAATAAGAGACTAAGTTAGATACAGCGTTTAGCTTTTGAATGTGTATCAAAATAGTTGATCTTTCTATCATTCTCTATAAATTTTTGAAGGCTGAGCACTCTGTTCAGCTAGTTCACTCAAATGTTTCACTGTTTTTGACGTACCGATTTCCATGTGCTCATTCATATCAGGCAGGGCCGAGATGACGCAACTCTGCAGTCGATTCAGTTCACATTCCAGTTCACCATGTTGGCAGACACAGCTGAAATTACAGACACAATGATCAGGGTTTGATTGATTGGCAGCTGAGTTCTATTTGCATCACGTAACTAAATGCAGTTAATCAAGCCTAATGGTGTCCCAAAGTTTAATTCGTTTGTTTTTCATGCGTTCTGACTTTAAAAAGAAAAATATAGAAAAATCTTTGTACTGTTTGTAGAGTAAAGCGCGCCAGTCGTTATCGTTATCCAAGAATGCTGAGGTGTTTCCGAAGACAGTGGTGCCACTCACCTGTACATCCAACTACAACTATCAGACTACAATTTCAACAAGCCCATGCATCTATAGTTGTAGTTTGCATTCGTACGTTCAACTGAGCTCTTTTTACCCACCGAACCAGTCGTTTTGAACCGAAAACAGCCCTTGACTGTATCGTGAAATAAAATTTTTCAGCACTACCCGGTTCGGAGTTCGATCCCCACATTATTTCAGTTGTTCTTGAAGAAGGAGTTAAATGCGAAGATCAAACTACAGAACCGACTTTTCCCTCCAAAGTTACAGTTCAAAATCTTGTTTTTAACCTGGTTCTTTCCGAAAACGGACCTGTAATCGTCTTGAACCGAGGTGCACTTGGTCGAGCGAGTTACCCCGAACGGGTGATAGATAATGCGAATACGAGAGGTGGTAGAGAAACGATGGAACAACGGCATCAGCTGGTTGCGAATAAAACTGGAATTAGAATAAGAGGTTGTAGTTTGATTTGTGGCTCGATAACCGGAAAATTTATACTAACTAATCTTATAACAACGTTGTCGACAAATCATATTTTCGTGTTCTTACACAGCACAAAGTAAATATGCAGTACATTTTTGCCTTTCTTCAAGCGACAACTATATGCAATAGTCATTTATGGAAGGGCTCTGTAACTTGATGTATAACCGTAATCAATTCAAACATTCCTCATTATCCAAAGAGAAATACGTTATTTGTTTTGAACTGTGAACAATATAAGGGCGAATTCTGCCCTTTGTTGCATTTGACTGACCGTTACATACACATTACAGGTAATCTCACGCCAATGTGTACAGGTAATCTCACGCCAATGTGGCATACTCGCTATGGAGGCAACGAACTAACCGTTTGGGTGGTTGGGTAATTGCGGACGAATTACGGGCAAAATCACCTTAATCTAACATCCAATCTATACAGCCAATGTACGAACCTGCTGAGGGATATCGAGTAACAACTTGGAAACTTCACCTCAATGTTGCATCCCCGCTATATACGATTGACCGTGCGTTACCACAATTCTAGACGCACGGCCGACAAGATCAGCCCAATGCTGCATCCCGGCTACAACCTCATATAACTCTAACAGTTTGGGTGGTATGGAAGTTACAGACGTAATATCAGCAGTATCACCCCAATGTTACATCCCCACTATTAAACACTGACCGTGTGGTATCGGGGCATCGCGCCTCTCCAAACACCTCAACCTCGACCACGTTTCCACGTTTTGTGTCGTAAATTGAGTTGTCGTCCGAACTGAACAGAACATTGGAGAAGTTGCCGACGAGCGCTGGCGACGCAGCCACCAATGGAGAAAGTGACAGAAGTAGTAGGGAAATTCTCATTCTGGAAATATCAAAATAATATAGAAAAATATATATGTATACGCGATTCAACACGTGACATCTTTCCACATTGTTAAGTGTGGCACTCCAATTTCAGGAGATTGGAGAGTTATGGGAAATATAAAAATATGGAAGTTAAATGACAGTAGTGTAACTATCATTCTGAGAACACTCAACTTTCAAACAATATAAGATCTGAGGCCCAAAATTTTACATTTAATCTGAATGAATGAAGTTTCCACAACTGAAAAATCCATGGAAAACCGACAAATGAGAACGATGATACTTGGATAATATGTTCCTTTCGGGAAATTTCCGGGATATTTCCTATAAGTAGGTTGTCTTCCTAGAACACTCTTTTCCTCCAACTCGCAGAGCCCTTTTGACGCCAACAACACCTTCACACAACACTCAGTGCGGGAGAAAAATAAAGCTTCTATTGTATTATATTGCATTGAGGGCGGTCCAATTTTTGGAGAGTTAGGGAAAATGAAAAAAATATGGAAGTAAAATGACAGTAGTGCAACTATCATTCAAAGAACATTCAACTCTCAAACCATATAAGATCTCTCTCTCAAGAGCCCTTTTGACGCCAACAACACCTTCACACAACACTCAGTGCGGGAGAAAAATAAAGCTTCTATTGTATTATATTGCATTGAGGGCGGTCCAAACTTGTTAGTGAATGAACAGAAAGTAGAATGTAAATGTGGTTCTGTTTGAGAGATCAAACTAATACTCAGCTAGAATTGAAAAGTACATGACTCGTCCCTACCTAGTTCTCACAACTATACTTTTAAAATCAAAGTTCAGTTTACGAGACGTTGGAAACAAAGATCTTTCGATCAACTTTGAGAACTAAATTGTAAGTTAAGTGAAACCAGTTCATTCGAAACGTTTCAAGGTTTCTTAGCGAGAGTGACCTCGCCTAAATGGCAAAAAAATTGCTAACCAAAGATGAACGAATTAGACTTAGACAGAGAAAAGAGAAAAAGTGAGAGAAAGAGAAGAGAGAGGGAGAGAACTATAGAGAGAGAGAGAGAGAGAGAGAGAGAGAGAGAGAGAGAAAGAGAGAGAGAGAGAGAGAGAGAGAGAGAAAGAGAGAGAGAAAGAGAGAGAGAGAGAGAGAGAGAGAAACAGGTAGAGAGAAAGGGGGTAGCTGAAGTTGCATGTGATGTAACTGCCCCTTCCCTTTTTCGTTAGAGGGTGGGGGGGGGGGTGAAAATAGAACTTTCTCAGTATTCCTAAAAGTTTCTCAGAACAACCAATCGAATCAAAACCAAACAGTTCGAACTGAGACATTCAGACCATAAATCGCCTTTTAAACCACCGATTCTCGATCATTCTCCATCACGTGGGGAGAAATGTCAGAAATAGTTTTGTTTTCGCTGAGCAAATATTTTTGTTAATAACAAGTGATGACAAACTGTCTCGTGAAAACACGAAGATCAGATGATTTCTTTTTTTCGGATCTGACTGATTCGGACCGATATTTGACATTGAAAAGTGAACGGCGAGACGACGAGAAACTTTTTTGCGGCGCTTCGAAAAAGTTAGGCGAACCGAATGGGATAGGTACTAATGGGAGATTGTTACAATATAAATGAAGTGACCAATTATTTTCTGTAGTTTGATCTCTCAAACAAGAGGATAACCATAGTAGGCCACCATTGTTGTGAGAAAAAAGACCGAATATTGGTTGTAGTTTGAACTCGATTTTGTGAAAGCAAGGGAATAAACTTACAACCACAACGTGAGATGGCATATAGTATGTTTCACGAAACAGTAGCCCTCTACAGTAAGATTATAAAACTTTTGAGTGAATTTATCATATCTCGTAAGTGTTGTACATAGTTCAAACTTTGTGATTTTGTTTTCCACTTTGGGTACTACAAGCATACAAAGCAGTGAATCTTAGATTCTGTTTGTTGACTAGATAAATGCGTTTGAATTTTCGAAAGATTACTGTAGAAAGTCATCAATTGGTGAAACGAACTATATCGGCTCGATTTAAAAGAGAAAATATAGACGACCCTATATTTAATTCCAGTCTAGATTCTGTATGAGATCTGATCTCTTGACAACATTGTAGAAGGGACAGTGCGTGAATTATCAATACAAAAAAACGCTTTGTAATGTCAAATTAACCTGAAACAACACTTCTAGAACAGAAAGATGTGGCCACATTTTTCGAATGTTCAGTCTCTCACTGATTCACGTGATTCTCTGCAAATCGTGTATCGATTAACTTCCATTGATGTAAGAGAAGAGAAATAGCGTGTGTTCAAGGAGACACAGATTCGGGGACAGTCGGGATAACCCTGAATATCTTGATCAGAATTAACCGAACTACCTTTGATGAAGATCACTGTCAAAGACAGCATGACGTTGTACCTTTCATTCATCGTTTTGACACGAGAAAGTTTTGCTTAACTTTTTTCGAAAAAAAAACTGCTAAATTTGTTAGAATACCTCTATTAGATTTCGCTGAAGGTCACAAAGTTGTTGCGTATGAGTTGGTTCTAGTATAGTCTCAAACTGTTCTAATGCTTGTACCGTTGTATACTGTAGGAGTTTCACTAGAAACGGTGTGAACTATAAGCTGTGTAACATTTTCTGGTCTCACTGATTCACGACCATTTCTCATCGTTTTTCAAGGCGAATGACAATTGGTTGTGATTTATGGAGAAATAAAAATGTATACCAAGATTTTCTAAATTTGAGAACATGAAAAAGAAACGTTTCTTGATTACAGGCGTTGCGTCCACGCGATTATTATAGTTTATTCCAATGATTTTTGAAAATAGATCTATAGAGTTATGTTACAGTCATGTATTTCACTAAATGAGAGTGCTTCTGAGTAGTGAATGTAAGTACCATTTTATCGGCAAGCCCGAAATGTTATTCTATCATTTCAAGCTCCTGATTTCTAAAACATTTTTCGAGTTGAACAAAAAGTTTTTTATACGTACATCGTACATACACTTAAATACGCAGGAAATGATATATTTGTAAGCAACGTATGTTAGAAGAATGTTGAAAAGAACTTATGATTGAGATGGGAACTTATAATAGCTCAATGTTTCAGTCAGTCTACTCTCTACTAGACGATTGCGGAGAGTTCATATTCGTTGGATCGTGTACCGTAGTACTCACATAATGCTCAAGCCATAAAACTAGTCAAATATACACCTTGCTTTTTTCGAATTATAAACATACTTTTAAAACTCTTCGACACCAATAAACGAGTAATGCTATACTCTGCTTTACACGCCGCCTTACAGTACCCTTTCGAATGATAAATTGGCTGTTATCAAAACCCACTTATTCTTCAAACAAATATTGCGATTCTGTCTATTATTGATGACGAAAACATAACCCCGACGATTTAATGTTTCCCTAAATGGGTTTGATGTCAAACAACTGCAACTGTCAATATTTAGCATACTGTGAGCAACTATATGTATATTTAAAAGACCATAATACTAATGTGATAGATAACCGAGTTGGTCGAAAAAGTGTTCTTCGAGTGACCATTGTACCCTTTTGTTCATTACTTTATTCAAAAATGAAAATGTGTAGTGGAAAGTATATCAAATAAATATTGCGTGGCCAACACGTGTACATTCAGATATTGCAAAACGCGCGCCATAACACTTTCAATCAAATAAGGCATTCTGGTGAAACATTCATTAGTAGTTATGATTATGAAGTTTGCGTCCCAAAAAACAAGGTCAGAATCAGGGTTATTTTTGACTGAAACCAAAATAATTGATGTCCTGTAGACTTTTAGATGGTATTAGAAACTGTTATAGATATTAGGTACAACAGATAAGATGAATGATAGTTATTGCATCATTGATTTAAAACGATTTCAGATGCTAAGATCGTTCAAATAGTTTTCTGTGAAATATTTTGTTAAAACGGTCAGCAAATTTTTATTCTTAGTCTCAGAAGTAAACATCTAATATCTCAAGGCATAGTGACACATACTACCTCACTGAAAATTGGTAGAGGAGCAGAATTCTATTGCCGAACGCGCTTCATCTCAATGTATAAAGTCACACTGCAACATCCAAGTGCATAAGTCTGTTCTCAATTTAGCAATGTTTAGTTTAGTCGCAAAGAATACATGGAATCGCCAAAGTATGAAGAATGAAAAGACGTGTTCCTATTGAAATGCATGCAATTGCAATAATATGATATAAACCCCCGAAATTGTCCCATATTTAGCGGAATTTACATTTCAAAAGCCATATAACACAGACAGACGTGGTGACATCGTGAATGCGAAATTATGGATTAGAAAAAAGACCGAAACTGAATTGGGAATAAGATTTAGAAACTGCAATACTCATTAAAAACGCCATATTACTGTAATAACGTGTTCATAATGAATAAGCTAAATACGATTTATAATGTTTGTAGTAATTATCGGATAGTCAAAGTTCCGCGTGGAACTTTGAAGTACAGGGGTAACTTTAACTTTAACTTAACATCAGTTGTATTTATTGTATTTAGTGAATATAACATTAGTTTTGTTCGAATATTGCGAAAAATGAGTTCACGACGAGCACTAGAACTTAAAGAAGAAGACATGTAATTCGTCCCATAGTATATTTTAATTATGTTCATCTACACGATGTGGATCACAGAAAGTTTCGTGTGGCTACTAAGTAGCCAGCATGAAACATTTCACTACTCTCAAAACACCGAAAACGATGGAGCCTTCTATTAGATAGGAGTCGCTTGAAAAAAGTTAGGAATAATTCATAATACGTTTATAAGCTTTAATGAGCGTAAAAAGATTTCATTAGAAACAAAAATACAAATAGAAGAGAAAAGTAGAGGTATGTTAAAGGAAACATATCGAGCATGAAAATATAGACAAAACCAATATAATTTGAAAAAAGTTTTCTGTTTCGATCTTATGTGTTTGTAGTTTGATCTCAATGATGCTTTTCAAAATTCGAAAATCGCTGTTTCATGTCTTCACTTCCGACTAACCACTTACATATGTTTGAATGATAGGTAGGTTGGAAAGATTTCTTGTTAACATAATACAATTGAACCTAGATATATAACTTTGAATTGAAATGAATACTCCATTATATCTGAGCAAAACTTTGTGTGAGATAGATTTTGAAGGAAGAGTTGAGCGTGGGAAAATGTAGTTTAAACAGTGATTCACTTGAGTGACAGTTCGGCGGAGAGTGAAAATATTGGTCGGCAAGTTGTTTGAAGAGTGATAAACGGTAGGTGAAAGAGAGTTATATTGTGTGAGAGAAAGAGAGAGAGAGAGAGAGAGAGAGATGAAGAGCGAGAGAGAGAGAGAGAGAGAGAGAGAGAGAGAGAGAGATGAAGAGCGAGAGAAAGAAAGAGATAGGAAAATCGACAGAGAGAAAAGTTTATGGAAATAAATAGAAGGTAGAAAAAATTAACACATTGAGCGAGAATTGTTGATCGAAGAAAATGTCTGAAAGAACTCAAAAATAGAAAACTGGGTATACTCGTTTTAGACCACAAGTGCTAGACAGGAACAACATAGAAACATGGCGAAACTCGGGAAATTTCTCGGCAGTGAAAACGTGAGAAACGTGAAAAGTATGCTGAATTGAACTCTAACTTTCGAGATACTTGTTAAACTGACAACTACTTGCAACTTATATTATCGACTAATGTAATGTAATGTTCAAAATGGAAAAAAAAGTCAGTTTTTGTCAAAAAAAAGTCTGAGTCGGCATTAGAAATTGTTTCGATGTAAATATCTAAGGTTGGATAGAAAATGGTGGTAATTTTTATTAAAAAAAGTAGTTTCAACTTTCAATTACAGAATAGGTGTAACTTTGAATTAATCGTTGACAGAAACATCAGTCTGACTGTCTGCTATCCTTTAACCTTGTAACACATTTTGAGAGAAACAAACATCAAAAAACATAGTCTGTTTCATTCATATTGAGACTCTTACAGTATTTGAAAAAAACGTTATGTTTCAAAGTATTTCGACAAAGTTTAACTTCGTACTAGACAGCAAATGTACCACAATATACTGTATCTTACTCATTACTGAAGTGTCAGTAAAAATAATGTAAAAAAAGACGATTATGTCGTCCAACGAGATTGCTTCACATAAACGTCCTACTCTAACTATTTTTGTAGCATCCGAAATACAGAGACCACATACAGATTACTAATCTACTTGATTGTATTACATAAGAAGAATAGGAGATCAATAATAAGAACAGCTAGTTGTAGTAGGTTGTGTACTTGAATATACGTGGATGCACTAACGCGGATCAGATCAGATCTGGGTGGAGATTAGGTTTCAAAGGACTGATGCCGCAGGTCAAGATAACTCATTAAAGTGAGCAATATATATTTTCTCTCTCTCTTTCTCTTTCTCTCTATCCTTCTCTCTGTCTTTCTCGCGCTCTTTCATCTCTTTCCCTTCAATCTTTCTTTCTCTCTAATATTCTGAAGAAAAAACGGTCGAAGCGTTTCAACTTCCTAACCAGAAAACTATGTGCGTTTTGCATTTGATGTGACATACGAATGATTGCAATAATTGAAGGAAATATCGGAAAAAATCAGACTCCAGGCAGTACCATCAGACTTAAACTGTTGATGAAACACTCGTTCACTCTAATTGCGTTATGGTAGGCGCAGCAGTAAGAACACAACTCCTGTACGTTTTTCAACGTTTGGCACCACCTTTTGATTGTACAGAAGGTTGAAGTTGAAATCAAAGTTGTAAACACAATAATACAGTTATACACTTTCTTTTTTGAACTTAATTCATATATTGCACTAATATTCCCCACTAAACTATTGGGAAATGCTGTACTTGTTGAACTTAAAAATTATCATCTCGAGAAGTGTTTGTCTTCAACAACCTATACAAACACTTAAGCTTGAACACTACCCCAACAAAGTAACTTTTTCAAACTACAAAACAGAAGAAAGCTGGAACTCTCATGTGATATTGAATAGAATTGTAAAAACGTTCAGATCTAACAAATAAATTAGGAAGAATCTCAGAGAACAGCAATAAAAAGACTAGTTGCCAACTACCTCATTAAAAGCGCAGCAAAATGCTGAAACGTTACTTACCATTCATCAACCGTAGGGCCATCAAGATTTTGTAAGTTTTTTTTTCTGCTCGTTGAAACAGTTTTGAAAAGTTTTTAGTGTTTTTGAAACTGTTTAGACTGCTCCAATAACATACACTATAAACTGTCATTGAAATTAAACTCAACTTTATCAGAATGCATTGAATTCTCGCAAAACGGTCTATATGCATTACCATCAGACTTAAACTGTTGATGAAACACTCGTTCACTCTAATTGTACGTCGGGCGCAGCAGTGAGATCACAACTCCTGTACGTTTTTCAACGTTTGGCATCGTCTGTTTTCTTGTTCATTATGTTAAAATTCAAAGCAAAGTTGCAGAAACAATGATAAACTTATTTACTCTTCATTCCTGAAGTTACTTTATGTTATATTGCACTAATATTCCGCACTCAACTATTGGGAAATGCTGTACTTGTTGAACTCGAAAAATATCACTTGAGAAATGTTTTACCTGAACAAGCTACACAAACCCTTGGGCTTGAACACTTTCTCAACAAAGCGACTTTTTCAAACTACAAAACGGAAGAAAGCTGGAAATCTCATGTGATATTGAATAGAGTTGTGAAAAAAGCCTAAATCTAACAAACCATAGGCAACCCCGTCAAACTTGAACTGTTGGTGAAACATTTGTTCAATCTATATGGTTATGGCACAGTCAATTTTGCCAAAAGCCAAGTCGCGTGAAATTTATTTGGATGCGTGAAATTTATTTGGAACATGATATTGTTTTGATGAATACTAAAATACTCAAATATTTAACATGAATTGGATTGGTCAATAAAAAACACAAATCGATGTGTGCTATTCTTCTATTCTTCTGGTTATTTATACAGAATTGTGCGCAGTAGAACATGTTTATAAATTGTGTAAATCTTCTTTGTTCACTGACAAACAAACATGATTTTCATAATTTTTTTCAATTATCATATGCACAGAACAATGAGGTCACACACATAAATAAGAACCGGAAAAACAAAGTCGTTCTTTTCAAACTGGTCATTTGTTGATATCTGTACTGAGGTCATACTTAGGATTTGTCTCCTGCCGGAACAGTGTGAAAAACGAGAGACGCAGAATGGGAACAAAATTCATGTAAGCGTATTTTGTAATCTCAAATAGCCGGGTAAGTTATCTGAGAAAAATTCAAATAGTGAATTCTAAACTACCCACTCATTTGGTCCGATATTTACCTTGCGAATGTGTAAAACTAGCAAACCTGCGCTTAATAAGCAAAAAATAAAATAAAATAGTCGTAACCTGAATTATAATTCGTTCATTGAAATTTTGCTCAAGTAGCTTACCCGGCTATTTGAGAATCAAAGAATGATCTTGCATAGAATTAACACTTCCACACCCCATCAGTTTCACAATCTCCGTGAAAAGTGCTCTAAACTTCATTACAGATCTGAAAACTACGAAGTTACCTTTTTTCCATGCAACACTAAAATTGAAAACAGAAACAAGTGTGAAATGAACAATGTAGTGGACGACTCAACAGTTATAATTTAGCTTACTGAGATCAAGATGGAAAAATGTTCCGAAACGCAAAAAAGATGCTCTTGTTTGCTAATACTCCAGAATTCGAATAAAACAGGTGAAACAGTGAAGGCATTTTGAGTTTTGACGTGTTTTTTCACACATTTCACGTAATTTTACATTTAACCATCTATTCACTATGCTGAAACACTTGGACAATTCCCAGCCTATTCCCAGCCAGCCACTTTTCTAGCGGACTCGACGGGCAGAGAGACGCAGACTATCTCCCACTGTCTGCGGCCTACTGACCTGCACGCTCTCGCTTTTGTAGCTGGGCAACTGCACGAAGTTTACACCAATAGTTCTAATGGTCTGGTGTAGTGATAGCAAGATTTGGATAGAAAACTCAATGACCCTGTATCTAAATCGTAGCCAATTCATTCTTTTCAATCAACGCCATGGTATTTGATTGGATAACTTATGGAAGTGGCAAGTATGCAGTTTTGTTCTGTTCTGGGACGAAACTTAAATCTCGTATACCAAAAATAAATAGATTTGTAATGTGAAATTTACACTTAGATATAGAACAGAAAAGGTGGAACATTTAAAACTTTGAAAAACTATCCAGGAAGAGTTCACGTTAAATTCGACAAGTTGTTGAGAATACATATTCAGTTGCGTTGTTTCACTCTGACGTGGAAGGTAGTTCAACATAACCCAGATGGAAACATAAAAAAAGAAAATTCCAAGTCTGAACTGTACAAGGAAATGATTTTATACAATCCATTAAACATGAGAAGCACGGAAACTTTCAATAAAATGCAATAGATGCCGAATCTACCAGTACAACAATGATTAACTAGTAAAAGGTAGTAATGGGTTGATAAAACATTACAGAAAAATGAAATGATCTGCAAACAACAATTTTGATAAATGCCATGAAGACTTCCCTCTCGGTTAACAAGCCGTGGTCGAGATATTTTCGAGCCTCTAGAGGGAGATACTTCAATTCCGCGGAGTCCTGTAACATAGTCGTCGCTCAAAGAAATTTGGCGGTATACTGTATAACTCGTTTTGAGCTGTGTACAAACACACGTATTCGTGCAGTTCGCACAGCTATGGCCATTTTTTTAGTGGTAAGAGCTCTCACAACTTTGAGTGAGATGAGAGTGTAACATGAGGCCACTTTGGGAACTTGGGACCGTAGTGAATCTATTTCGAAATCTAAAACGATTGGAGCAATCGAAGCATCGTTGTTGATTGATCTCGAAACGAGTCGTGATTTACAAATGTTGACCGAAATGCCACAGCATCGAACTACAAAAAACGGCGCCATATACAATTCAGGCTTGCTTCCAAATAAGCCAACTCTGTTGGAATGAGTTTCAGTTTGAGTAACATCAAAACAGTCTAATTTTGTAGAAAACTGCATAGCATATTTGAACGAAATAAACACTCGTATAATTTCTAGTTTTGCCAGTTGTTTGCGACGGCGCACTATTAATAAGAAGGAGTGTCGCTCTTATATGTGCCGAGCTACATTGAAGTGAGTTATTCATGATAAGTTTCATTGTCTTTGCATAAAAACTCGCCGAGACTTGAAAAACTACCTCGAAAGTGGTATACAAAACATTGATGTCAGAACAGGGGACGGCACACACTTTAAAACGTTTGCTATAGTCGAAATCGAAATAGGAAGTTTTGGACATGTTCTAGATATTCAGTTTCTGAAATCCACATACTGATTCATTTTGAATCACTCTGTACAGACAATAAATTTACTTACTACCCTTGAGCACAATCGCGATTTGAGATTGGGAAGAATTTGCGCCTTCAAAGGCACGATACTTCTCCATATACTCACTCTTGGACACTTTTTACTGGTTATTATTGGATGTGCTTGAAAAGTCTCGATTATCTATTACTATACCTTGCCTTTAACCTTTAACGCAGAATTTCCAACAAACCATTTTCCTCGATTTTTGTTTTTCATCTTTCTATACTGTATCTCTAATATTGCTCAACCTCATTGTGATACGATTGATATTTCCAAGTATTGCGTTGTCATGCAAATCAGATTATCAGATTATAGAGAAACGGTTCCTATTTATTTGGTGACCGACTTCTTTCAATACATAACTTTAAATTTCTCAATTTTCCATGCATAATTTCAATACATAGTTTCAAACGAACCCTTTGCCGCGGTTTTTGTTCGTCCCTCTCGAGCTGGCCATTTGAATCAGCTGATTTTTAGCCATAAACAGGGACTTGTCGGTGAATGCCTTCAATACCTGAAAAGATGGGAACATTCAGTGGAATAGAGCCTTCCTTACTCTCTCTTTATTTCTCTTTCTCTCCTTTTCTCTTATTCTCACATTATTTCTCACTTTTCCCCTCCCATATTTTTCTCTCTGTCTCATCATCACTCTCTCTCTCTCTCTCTCTCTCTCTATTACACGTGTAAAAAACTACTGGTGACTCGTAAGTTTCAGAATGTTGCGAAAGAGTGTTGAATAGAGTCACAAGCGTGGTATCATTTTGTAGCTATCGCTATGCGTCTCCCCCCCCCCCCCTCGCTCTCTTTCTCTTTTTCTTTCTCTCTCTCTTTCTCTCTCTCTCTAATGTACTCACCAAAGTCGTGTGACCTGTCTGAATGAATGTTCCAGTGTTTCTCTGGAAATTCATCACAGCAGCCTCATTCCACGTACTCAACATCGGGTTCACAAGGGAAGAAATGTCATTGCACGTCCATCTGGAAGAGAAGTGATTCGGGGTGTCATCCATTCAGAAATTTTGAGTTTCTGATTTCAACCGCAGAGAAAAGTGATATTTACTTGCTTGTAGTTGATCCATAGTTAAAGATGGCCTAACAGGAACCGAATCTCGTGCCTCGCGCGCAACGGGGCAAATTCCACCAGGAACCGCGAATTTCGTTAACCAATCAATCATTTTTCTGCTAACCCTTTGGTAACCTTTTTTTCTAACGTCTTTTAGGCGAAATTCGCGAAACCAAGTGGTTAACAAGAGTGTTAACCATTTTTTTGGTTAACGGTCAACTGGCGTGGTTTACAAAAAAACGAGGTTGAATAAAGAATTCGCCGCCCAGCGGGTTGATTCAATCGCCCCAACGCGAATGAGGAAAGTTCCAAAAACGAAGTTTTTGGATCTCCACTAATGACTTGTGATTAAATTATCCACAAAACATCGATAACTCAGTTTTTTAGCGCATTTGCATTGGAGCGAAGTAATTAACCGTGGAACGGAAGGCACGAGATTTGGTTCCTGTCAGACCACCTTTAACGAATATTGACCGAAGATCAACGGAATCAAACTTCAAGCATAGCGGGATATGGTAACATGCATCGTATATGGTGCTTCAGAGAAAGAAAACACTATATCCATAACAAGAAATATGGAAAAGTACGTTTTAAACTGAGTAAGTGTCTTCCAAGGCAAATCGTACCAAGGTAATAGGTAAAATGTATTCGGCAAGTCTAAAGCTTGGCATTGTATGTATGAACAATTCATATTAAGTATTAATATATATACAACAACAATTTTTCAAATAAAAGTAGCATCAAACCTACTCGATGAGTTTGTTCGATTTCGCCAGTTGTTTGAAAATCAAAATCTCGGCAGCCGCTATGTTCGCTGGTTCCCCGCTGATACGAACTGTGCTCAAGGCGCCGTTCTCAGCTGCTGAAAGTAATCGATAATGACTTTGAAATATTAATATTAAGTAATGAAGCGCCAATCTAACAAAGTTGCACAGAGAGAGAGTTTAGAAACGTGCAACACTGTGTTCTTTCAGGAAGAAAATTTGTGCCACAGCCGCTAATTGTATAAGCATCCGGCATCCTCATCCCATCCTGCGTCTCTTCATTTTGTGCACTATTTCGCAGCACTTTTACCGGCGGGATGTGAGAGCAGAGAAATAGAGTATGTTTGAGGCAGTTTGAAAAGAAAAAGATCGGGATGTTCATTAATATGTTCATGTTTCATTTCGATTTTCCATTTTCAATCACGTGTACAAAAAGTATTTCATACTCAGTTCTGTCAAACATTTATGTAGAACAACTGAACTAGTTACGAGCGAAATATCATTTAATTCTCCATTCAATGTTGCCGAAGTGTTTTTCATTCTATTTATATAATCTGTGAAACACTCACATTCTTTTGTGATCACAATTTTTGTGCTCGTTTTTGCCTGAATGTCGTTCAGTGTTTTTCCCTTCTGACCGATTACAATGCCACCTTCCGAGGACGGAATCTTCATTTCCAGGAATAGTCCTTCTGCAGATTTATAAAACTAATATATTTAGTAAACGTACAGATCTTGGATGAAAATAATAGAAATCAATACATTTACTCTTCATCTTCAACCATCATGCACTTTGATATTACTGTTTGTGAACTGAATCGCGCGCAGCGCGAAGCGCTGTGCGAGATTTGTCTTTGGTCCGGCTAATGCGCGCCTCCGTTTTTTTAGTTTTTCCATAAAAAGGCCGAAATTTGCAAAACAGAACTTTTACAAACTGGGGAAGTTTTTACAGCATATTTGCAAAGTGTGCCCCAAATTTTATCGAAATCGGTTGAGTTTGAGCCAAGTTATGAAGTTTTCGCTTCATCAAGAGCGCCAACTTCCGTCGTGTGTGGGTGGGTGGGTGGGTTGTGACAAGGGAAAATTCCCAGTTTAAGGGTTTCTACTGAATCGATTTCGTTGAAAATTGTGGAAGACATGTGATACCTACTCAAACCCTCGCGGACCAAAAAAAAATTAGGAAAAAATTGTTTTTGTCAAAGTTATAGACGTTTTCGGAGTGTGTAATCGTGATAAGGGAAAATTCCCAGTTTAAGGGTTTCTACTGAATCGATTTTGTTGAAAATTGTGGAAGACATGTGATACCTACTCAAACCCTGGCGGACCAAAAAAAATTTGCAAAAAAAATTGTTTTAATCAAAGTTATAGACATTTTTCGAAAAGTGTCTGCGTCTCTCCATTCAGCACGCTCTCTCACTCTCTCTGTCCGGTCGATAACTCAAACTGTACTGTAACGTAGAGAAACAATTACCGATTTGCTTGAAAATTGAAATATGATGCCAACGTGCAATTTGTTCGAATATGAAGTATTGTATTTCTGACGTCCTTCGGGATTCTGGAGACCAGATGACGTCATTTTTGAAAAGTGCAAAGTTGACGTCACATATATTTTCAAATGATGGTAATATCTTAGAAAGGGTCAACTAACGGTGAAACTCAATCTAAGAGTGACGTATTCTGGGATTCTGGAGACCAGATGACGTCATTTTTGAAAAGTGCAAAGTTGACGTCAGATATATTTTCAAATGGTGAAAATATCTTAAAAATGGTATATTAACGATGAAACTTTGTCTAAATATGACGTATTCTGGAATTCAGAAGGCCAGATGACGTTAACTTTTAAAAAAATTGACGTGAAATATATTTTCAAATGCTAAAAATATCTAATAAATGGTATATTAACGATGAAACTTTGTCTAAATATCACGTATTCTGGAATTCAGAAGGCCAGATGACGTCAACTTTTAAAAAAATTGACGTGAAATATATTTTCAAATGCTAAAAATATCTAATAAATGGTACATTAACGATGAAACTTTGTCTAAATATCACGTATTCTGGAATTCAGAAGGCCAGATGACGTCAACTTTTAAAAAAATTGACGTGAAATATATTTTCAAATGCTAAAAATATCTAATAAATGGTACATTAACGATGAAACTTTGTCTAAATATCACGTATTCTGGAATTCAGAAGGCCAGATGACGTCAACTTTTGAAAAAATTGACGTGAAATATATTTTCAAATGCTGAAAATATCTTAAAAATGGTATATTAACGATGAAACTTTGTCTAAATATGACGTATTCTGGGATTCCGAAGGGCAGATGACGTCAACTTTTGAAAAAATTGACGTGAAATATATTTTCAAATGCTGAAAATATCCTAAAAATGGTATATTAACGATGAAACTTTGTCTAAATATGACGTATTCTGGGATTCCGAAGGGCAGACGAAGTAAGTTTTTAGAACTGCAATGTTGACGTCATATTTTTTCGAATGATGGTAATTCTTGACAAGTGGTTCATTGAGAAAACAATTTTATCTGCACCGTACAGATCAAACTACATACCTACGGCATGTATACAAAAAGAGAAAAATTCATGAAAAAGTGGGGGCCCAACGACTGTGAGATTTGTCTTCTGCTGTGTGCCCCTTAGACAGCTACTCTCAAATGGAGCAGCTACTGCTACAAAAACCGAAAAATAATAATATACTCAAGTATAACTGTTCATCACAAACATACAAAAGTCGTAAAATATTTTTCAAACCTGTAAACTAGAATCTACAAATCACAGCTGCGAAAGAGAGAACAACTGTTGAATAATATGACAAGCGTAGCACTTAGAGTTGAAGTAACGACAAAAAACTACAAACCTTTGTCCACAACACCAGAAAATTCACAATGGACTACGTTGAGTTAACATCTGTGATTTGTAGATTCTAGTTTACAGGTTTGAAAAATATTTTACGACTTTTGTATGTTTGTGATGAACAGTTATACTTGAGTATATTATTATTTTTCGGTTTTTGTAGCAGTAGCTGCTCCATTTGAGAGTAGCTGTCTAAGGGGCACACAGCAGAAGACAAATCTCACAGTCGTTGGGCCCCCACTTTTTCATGAATCTTTACTTTAACTTTGTAACTCTTCACATGTTTGATAAAAACTGTTATACATCAAAGGAGAACCTTTGACATAATATTATTTTCTGGTTGAAGATAACGTTGCTTCACTTTTCCCACAACATGATTCTGAACATGAACTGCATGTTGCTGAAAATCTATTTTTTTTAAGCAGAGTTGTGTGGGTCACAACCATACAACTTTATCAAACAAATTTAACACTTCTTCCGTTACTTTTCTCAGTTTTACTAGAAAAGAATATTCTATCTGTGTGTGTTTTTTATTCCAATGTTTCACAACTCACTTGCTCCCTGGGTGTTGGGTGTGTGAGGTGTAGCTCCCAGTAGAGATGCGGGTGGCTGCTTGGTCTGGTTCGACTGTTTTGTGACGTTCGATGAATCTGGACGTACTCAAATTCACATCTATGTGCCGATTTACCGTACACAGTTGACCGTTCATTGAAATTAACGAATGGTCATAACTGAAATGAACCTTTTTTGAAAAGTAAAAAGTAGAATGCTTCTACTAAATTTCAATTCAGTCAATGTACTTTTGAGTGTTAATAGCAGCATGCATCCGAAACTCGCCATGATACCTAATAGTTTGTTTCTACTTCATTTGACTGAATGGTATAATTGCACAGAGTACGATTCACCTATCATTGTAACCACCGATTTCACTACGTTTACTTCCTGACTGAAACATTTGCAAACTTTAGCGACGTGCAAAACAGAATATTGTTTACAGTTGCTCTAATTTAGTCCTGAACACTCTGTTTCCTTTTAGAATATTTCAAAAATGGTGGAGATTTTTCGCATGTGTATCCGCGTATGTTTTTGCTACTCTGACGTTTTACTACATGGGGTAGGTTATAGGGTTGTTCAATTCGAAATTTTTCGAGTCGAGTCGAACTCGAAAACTCGAAAATTCTTCAAACTTGTAACCTCGATAACTCGAAAACTCCGAATTCTTCGAAACTCGAATTTTGAACTCGATTAACAACCCTGTTAGATTGAAAGTTCACGACAATCGCTCCTGCATTTGAACATTATATGAGACCGGGTTAACTGAAATGTAGAAGTAGCATTCATTTTCTGCACAAGAGCAAGCTGTTAACTTGGGAACTTGAATTTTCGTTGTTCGTATTTTTCGATTCTAGTTTGTTGTAGAACAGAAAAATGTTACTTTTACAATTGTTTGTAGGTTTCTCATGGGAAAATTCCAACAAGGGAACTTATCTCAGGGAAGCTCATGAAAAGACACTAGAACTTCACATGAAGAAATCACGTGAACATGTGATAAAAACATCACGTGCACGCACAAGTCAGAGTTCAACTCACCTTTCGACTGTTTTGCACTGTTGTTTGAGGTGTTACCACTCGTTTTGCTAGTATCAGAGCTGAAACATATTGTAAATTTGCATAAAGGTCACATTTTGTTCCCAATTGTTCATAAAACAGTTTATTAGAGAACTCGGTCCCGTATGTGTTTCGCTCATTCAATTATGTCCTATTGTGTTGGGTTATCAAACTAGTACTAAACAGTTTTTACCAATAAATAACACATGCTATATTCACCTGCTCTATGAATAAATGAAAAAATATTGATTCAGTAAACTAACCTCGGCGTCGGTATTTTAGCCATCGTATCCATAATCAAAAGTTCAGCAGCATCGATGTGTTTCTGCTCACTGGCGTAGATTCGAACCTTGCTTTGCGGATCCTTCTCGCTGCTGTTCACTGAACATTTGGGCGAGATTAAAATACGTCTGTAATTCCCAGCGCGCTTTTGACGTCAACAACATCTTCATCATTACCCTGTGATAAGGAAAATAAAAACGAGGATTGTATTGAAATGTACTACATTCACTCAGTTTCTTTCGTGATGCTAGAGATTTCTGTTCGGAAATCGGTAAGGCAATACATTCAACCTTTTCCAAATGTTCCACACATTTGTGCAGACATTTGCTAATTGACAAGTGAGAACCACTTGAATGTTTCACCCATTTGCTTCAGTTGCGAATAATTCGATGATTTTCAACTAGCCCTCATTGGAGATGGCGATTCTGGTGTTGGTCTTAGTCTGCATCTCCTTGATGTTGCTGCCTTGTTTGCCACATAGAAAGCCAATTTGTGAGGTGGGGAAATAGAGTTCCGAGCAGAGTGAAGATGCTGCAACACAAAGTTGTTCTAAAGGTGTTGTTCAAAGATACCACACGCTCAGTCTGGTCTGTCGTTTTCTTTCTCGGATAGAATCCTGCCGATGCCCAGCCGGGTCGACCCGGCTGGGCATCGGCAACGAACCGGCTCGCCGCCGACAAAGGCTAAAACCCGTTAAAACCACAATTAAGAGAGGTCAAACTGGTTGAAAAATGTAGAAAATGATATTTTGATGAACTCATTACTTTTCGAAAAGTTGTACAATGATTGAGTTCATGAAAACTCATCTTAGTTAATCGAATTTCCCAATTAGAAAGTCACTACAGTACAAATACGATTATTTTGTGATTGTTTTTGGAGTTCGACATCCTAAGCAGGGCAATCTACAAGGACTATTATTATTCAGTCTCAAAAGTCATCGTTACAGTAAAAAGTTCCGTGTTTATCTCCATAATTGTTCGCTTCCTGTATTTTCAATCAAAGCAGCTCACGGGCATCGCAAACCGCGCCCCAGCTATACCGTACTGGGTGCATTGCAGGCCTTTATTCGAGCTAATTTTCGAAATTCGCAAATTTCTTGTTTTCTCTTTTTATCGTTTCAAGTTGGTTTTATTTAATTATTTCTGTTATCGTATTTTAGTTAAGCATATGATTAATGAAATTTTGAGTGATTCTAACCCCACTAACTACTGTAGAGCGCAATAAATGGCTGCATAGGTAAAATTTTAGGCCAGACATGGCATTTTTGTTTATTTTTCTTTAGCAATAGATGTTACGCGTTGGAACGTTCTATTTTACGGTTTTAGATGTTGGTAGTATGTTTCTCATTAGCAGTAGAACGCAGAATTTGTTCTCTAATCAAGGCCCCATTCAATTTTCGCGATATTTGTTGATTACCAGTCCTCATTTTTTCTTTTGCTCTCTGCTTATAGCTTTCGGTTCTCATTGATTACTAGTCACTTTGTATTTCCCACTGATCAATGCACCGGGAATGAATGTTCACCCATTTTTGATGTGCTGTGCTGAAATTATTTGGTTTACTAGCATTCATCGTCCTAATTATTGCCCATTTCAGGTAGCCCGGACGTGACTCCCGCGGAAGATCGTGATATAGTCTGCAGCTCGCTTTTTTAAGGTTGGTTTTCATGATTCTCACATTTCGCGAACTCGTTTTAAAATATGTGAATACGGATATCTGCAGTAAACTGGCGAAATACTAAACTAATTGATTTTTATACAAGTTGCCAGCTGATTTTGGAATGTGAACAGCCGAGACGAACTGTCACACAAGGATTAGGATTTTATGACAACTCATCTCCACTGTTTTACAATAAAACTGGCTGTAACATACTTATATTTTAAATATATTCCGACTTCTATACTTCTACTGTGAGTAAGCATGTATAGCAATATCTTAAACACAAAAAATAACTTTGATGTCCTAAATGAGGTCAAACAACTTAGGTTATTCAATGGGAATCAATTTATCGCTATTTTATGTTGTTTTTCGGCTTCAAATAAAAAAAGCTCGAGGTCTACGGTCTCGAGGTCTATTGTTTTTTATTTCAAGTTCAAGGATAGAATCTAATTACTATCTTAATTGGGAAGTTTGAAGCTAATTTAAGCAACTATGGAGTCGAATTATTGCGGGTTTTAAATACATTTCAATATCGTACACAGTTTTAAGGACGGTTGAGGTTTCTGATAACAAGTAATTTTATATTCTCAGATCTGATGGAGTCTACCTCTCGCATTGCGAAATCCAACGTGAATTTGATCTTCGGTTCGGATCCACCAGCTAAAACTTCTGGGTCAGTTTATTTTCTTTTGATGTGCTTGTTCATATATTTGTGATCGTGAGGTTCATAAATATTACAAGCTGGCAACAGCTGTTCTATCGTGCGGTCAAAATATTCTTTTTTTGTGGACGAGATGTGTGTGTGTGTGTTACTGTTACTTAATATTTAATCATGAAATTCTATCAGGATTTCAATGAGGTCGACTATTTGAATGAATTTGCATAAAAAAATAGACACAATTTCTCGTTTTCTGCGAAAAAGTAGTTAGTTTTCCGAATTTCTGTGGATGCTCGGACGAAATTTGTGGTGCATGCCAACAGCGACCCCGGGTATTTATAGAAAAATCGTATTAGCTGGCTTTTACGCATAATTCACTCGTTATTTGTGTTATTTAGTTGGTGGGTGCCTCTGTTCATGGCCCTTTTTTTCAGGAGAAGATAGCAGTGTCTCAAGACGTTCAGCACGGATCACGTCCGATCCCCCAGCAAGATCTTCAGGAAGCCCATTAGCGGTTAGTTTAGCTCTCGGTTACTTCTGTTTTTTGGACAATCAAATTTTCGGTTATAGGGTGAGTAAGGCAAATCCTGTGTTTTCATACACCAGTCCCCGTGCGTCGCGTGTGCGACAACTCGTCCCCTATGTTTTATCACAAAACTAGCGGAAAACTGTTTTCAAAATGAAATTACGTTTTGCAAAGTTTCCCGCTCATTGTTATATACGAATCCACTATAGATACATCCGAAAAACTGGTTTACTCGTCACGTATTCGAGAGAAAGCAAGAATTGAAATTTGTGACAATTATAGCAAAAGATGATCAATATTTGTTATTTTGATTGTTTTCTATTTGTGAACTTTTCTACAGTCGTTAGTATGGAATATAACCTAGTCACTACTCGAAGTTGTCGCATCTTCGGGGACGAGTTGTTTGTAAACGAATTGTACAGTCACGTGAAGCATGTTAAACACAGCAGAAGTCAGAAACGTGCAATGACAAAAGTGCACGATACCCCATTAGAATGCCAACTTTACGTGGCTATTTAATTGACTTCTAGTACACTGCGTTCTACATTGAAACACGTGATAAGTAATGATTTGCATCAAAAACAGACCTAGTTCCGGTGAAAAGGGTAAAATTTTGTTCGATTTCCATGGCTATTCGGACAACTTTACCGGTGTCTGTTTGTTTTGAGTTGTAATCTAATTTTATGGTAACAGTTTAAGTTTAAAACATCAAATTCAATGTATTTGGAGATCAAAAGAGTAAGTTAGCATGAGTCATTAGTTAAATTAGCGTCAGCCGTCAGTTCTTGGGTGGTCAGCTATGTTTGCCGAGGTGTGTATGTGCATTTCATTCAGATTCGTGTATTTTTACATTTCAGATCAAATTCATCAGCCATGGACGAGAAGACAGGAATTCGACTAGTTGTTCTACGTGTAATCTGTGTATATTAAAAAGTGATAAGATTTCGTGTTTGTGTTGTGTTTTATGAATAAAAGTATAATTCCATTACAACTCAACTTTGTTTTATATTGTTATAGTAATAAACTGATAAATAATCGACAGGAACAACCGAATGCTAATTCTTAATTGTTATCAGCGGCGCGCCGATTGGTTGCCGATGCCGAGCCGGGTATTTGCCGGCGCCGAGCTGACTGGTCAAAACGGCATCCTTCTGGCAGGGCATCGGCAACCAGTCGGCTCGGCATCGGCAGAGATGTTTCCCAGTTACTGCTGCAAAGTGTTACATGATACTGCAATGAAAGTAACTTGTGTACCTGTAAAAGAGGGACAGAATGGAATGCTAGTCTTTTCATTCTATGTTACAGTTGTCTCAGAAAAGTTTAGGTACCCCGGGGTACCTAAACATAACGTTGCGCGCCCCAAAAACAGACGAAAACATGTGAACCGTATGCAAACTAGGTTTGTTAGTTTGAGTGAAATAAAGGTATATATCAGTTTCTCTTCAGCAGCTCTTTCATAAAAACTTTCCTTTCTGCCCCCCCCCCCCCCCCCCCCCCTTCAAAGGTGAGTAGAAACAAATAATAATAATAGAAAGTTTATTGCGCATAGATTCAACAACAAAAAGTAATAAGAATTAACTAATTGATTGAAAGCTTCTATGGCAAAACGTATCCCAAAGGATTGTATGTTAAATGTACAATCTACTTACAAGGGAGCGTTGATCAGACTACAAAGTGCAAAGTCGAGACGATGCATGGGTCAGACAAACAAAGATCAGATGATCGATAAAATAACGAGACCAGTAACTGAACAAATCGAGAGGTATAACAAAAATCAAGTATTTGCTCATTTGGGAATGAGATGGGAGCGCAAGAATGCAATACGGTCTTTATGATAATTCTTACTTAGAGAGCAGAACCAACATGAAGTACAGTTTTCATTGAGAAGCTCTCTGGATATCCACTTTTGGACATCTTGAACACTAGCATCAACACGTATAGGAGTAAAAGCGTAAGAAATTTCCTTATCTGAGGTTACGGAAAGCTTCAAGGCAGGATCAGGCGTCAAGGGGAGACGTAGTTCGGGAGCAGTTTGTTCTGGTTGTGGTTCGGGTGTAGATTGGGTGACTTCGGGAGCAGCTTCTCTTCTGGCCTTAAGAGCGAGGAATCCCTGGAGACGTTGTTCCGGAGTCTCCAGTCTCCGTACGCTGTAAGAAGAATAGGCAGAATTCGTTCTCATCAATTGAGCAAGAGTTTTGAGGTGAGGAAATTTGGTGGTTTTGGCGATTTCAACACAGAGAGGACGGAATTTTCCATCTGGGCGAGGTTGGCCCAAATGATGCAAAACGGTAACGGCTTCGGACGGAATACCAACCAGGGAAAAAAGTTTACTAACCTGATCCCTGGTGGCATCCTCCGGGAATCCGCAAACGACCAGCTTTCTTCGGTTTTCGTGGCGTTGAAGTTGTTCGGTGATCATCGCAGGGATGTTCTTCTTCAGATCTTCTTGTTGAGCACGAGTTTCATTCAGCAGATTCAGGATTTGGTCAAGTTTTTCACCAAAATCGCGAATTGATGATGTTTTGTTGATTGGGGTGGAGGACGGGGCCATAATCAATAGAGCGACCGACCGACCCGGGCAGATAGAGAGGCCCGAATGATAGAGAAGCCCGAATGATAGAGAGGCCCGAATGATAGAGAGGCCCAAACCCTTAACAACGCAAAAAGGAATAGAAAAAAACTTGAAAATCAGTTCAATTTCACTCGCGTCTCATCGTTGTAGAACGAACAAATGACTCACCACAACCCCAACCACGCTCAATTTATAGAGCGCTGGCTATACTGGAACTAAATGGAAAAGTCACGTAAAACTCGCATTATAATGAGAAATCGTGCACTTCGTCAATGCACGTTTTTGAGTTCTGCTGTGTTTAACATGTTTCATGAGACTGCGCAACTGACTAACTGTAGAATCTGTCTAATATTATGATTTACTTGTCCTTATACGCAATTGAACTAAACATATAAGACGCTGCAATCTAAATAAATCTCAGAATCTATTTTTTCTCGAGAAAGAAATATTTTCTGGGAAAGAAAATATTTCACTTTTTGATGCAAACTTTATCCACGATTGCTTCAAAAGATTAATTTTTGATGTCCCAAGATTTCAATCATTGAAAAGGTGGGATCCCACTTTATCAATCATTGAAATAATGGGATCCCACTTTATCAATCATTGATAAATTGGGATCCCACTTTTTCAATCATTGATAAATTGGGAAAGCTTATCTATAGTTGCTGAGTACACCTTTCAAAATCAGCTTACACTTCTCGCGCGAATGAATACTCATTCAGTAATGCACGTTCTCAGCTGCGCCGTATCTAGTATGTGTGGTTTTTCAGACGATAACTGTCTCTGCATCTCTGTCTCTGCGTCTCGTGTTCTCGCGGGAGCTGTAACTAAGCATTAGTACACGGAAAAATGAGAGGCGCAGAGAAAGGGGCGCCGAGACAAATACGCTAAAATAATACCAATACCAAATACGGCGCAGCCAGATACGCGCCTTGTGTTGCGTTTATATCCGCGCGAGGGCATTCGAAGCACCACTTGAAGTGGAATTCATAGAAATGTATCCCAAAATATCAATCATTGGAAAAATGGGATCCCAAAATATCAATCATTGAAATAATGGGATCCCAAAATATCAATCATTGAAAAAATGGGATCCCACTTTATCAATCATTGAAAAAGTGGGAAATATTATTTTCATGTTGATATGCCTCCCAAAACCAACTTTTTTCCTCAAAGGTTCGAAAACTGGGAATTCAAAAAGTTCGGTTCCCAAATAATCAACGAATTTCACACTTTTTCGACTTTTGAGAAAAATTTAGATTGCAGAGTCTTATATTCAACGATCAGTTCGTTTTGGACTAACATTCAGAGTAGACGTTCTCTCTTCTCACCTTTAGAGAAGAGCGAAGAAAAGTTATTTGAGAAAGTTATAGCATATGCATTATTTTACTATCACTAATAATTTTATGTGTATCATTTTCTAGAAAACACGGTATAAGTTTGGTGCCAAAGTAGGGTTATCTTAATTGAATGAATAGAACGTTGTTAGATCACAACTGCTTGTTATCACTACATGCCCATTGTGTTATAGTTACAATAATTCACAATTAGACCTCGGCAAGGTGCCACCACACGCGGCGTAGCGGACCGTCCAACCACATGAGAAGTTCACATGAGTTTCTCATGAGATACCTCATGAGCTACTCGTGAACTCTCAATGTTGTAGCAAATCAATCAATAGAATCTCATGAGAAGTTCATTCTAATAGCTCATGAGATGATCTCATGAACTTTTGTAGGGATTGCTACGCCGCCAGATCACAGGCGTCTTTTCAGCATTTCCGTATTTTCCGAAACACAAAAAATCGCGCGCAGCGCGAAGCGCTGTGCGAGATTTGTCTTTGGTCCGGCTAATGCGCGCCTCCGTTTTTTTAGTTTTTCCATAAAAAGGCCGAAATTTGCAAAACAGAACTTTTACAAACTGGGGAAGTTTTTACAGCATATTTGCAAAGTGTGCCCCAAATTTTATCGAAATCGGTTGAGTTTGAGCCAAGTTATGAAGTTTTCGCTTCATCAAGAGCGCCAACTTCCGTCGTGTGTGGGTGGGTGGGTGGGTTGTGACAAGGGAAAATTCCCAGTTTAAGGGTTTCTACTGAATCGATTTCGTTGAAAATTGTGGAAGACATGTGATACCTACTCAAACCCTCGCGGACCAAAAAAAAATTAGGAAAAAATTGTTTTTGTCAAAGTTATAGACGTTTTCGGAGTGTGTAATCGTGATAAGGGAAAATTCCCAGTTTAAGGGTTTCTACTGAATCGATTTTGTTGAAAATTGTGGAAGACATGTGATACCTACTCAAACCCTGGCGGACCAAAAAAAATTTGCAAAAAAAATTGTTTTAATCAAAGTTATAGACATTTTTCGAAAAGTGTCTGCGTCTCTCCATTCAGCACGCTCTCTCACTCTCTCTGTCCGGTCGATAACTCAAACTGTACTGTAACGTAGAGAAACAATTACCGATTTGCTTGAAAATTGAAATATGATGCCAACGTGCAATTTGTTCGAATATGAAGTATTGTATTTCTGACGTCCTTCGGGATTCTGGAGACCAGATGACGTCATTTTTGAAAAGTGCAAAGTTGACGTCACATATATTTTCAAATGATGGTAATATCTTAGAAAGGGTCAACTAACGGTGAAACTCAATCTAAGAGTGACGTATTCTGGGATTCTGGAGACCAGATGACGTCATTTTTGAAAAGTGCAAAGTTGACGTCAGATATATTTTCAAATGGTGAAAATATCTTAAAAATGGTATATTAACGATGAAACTTTGTCTAAATATGACGTATTCTGGAATTCAGAAGGCCAGATGACGTTAACTTTTAAAAAAATTGACGTGAAATATATTTTCAAATGCTAAAAATATCTAATAAATGGTATATTAACGATGAAACTTTGTCTAAATATCACGTATTCTGGAATTCAGAAGGCCAGATGACGTCAACTTTTAAAAAAATTGACGTGAAATATATTTTCAAATGCTAAAAATATCTAATAAATGGTACATTAACGATGAAACTTTGTCTAAATATCACGTATTCTGGAATTCAGAAGGCCAGATGACGTCAACTTTTAAAAAAATTGACGTGAAATATATTTTCAAATGCTAAAAATATCTAATAAATGGTACATTAACGATGAAACTTTGTCTAAATATCACGTATTCTGGAATTCAGAAGGCCAGATGACGTCAACTTTTGAAAAAATTGACGTGAAATATATTTTCAAATGCTGAAAATATCTTAAAAATGGTATATTAACGATGAAACTTTGTCTAAATATGACGTATTCTGGGATTCCGAAGGGCAGATGACGTCAACTTTTGAAAAAATTGACGTGAAATATATTTTCAAATGCTGAAAATATCCTAAAAATGGTATATTAACGATGAAACTTTGTCTAAATATGACGTATTCTGGGATTCCGAAGGGCAGACGAAGTAAGTTTTTAGAACTGCAATGTTGACGTCATATTTTTTCGAATGATGGTAATTCTTGACAAGTGGTTCATTGAGAAAACAATTTTATCTGCACCGTACAGATCAAACTACATACCTACGGCATGTATACAAAAAGAGAAAAATTCATGAAAAAGTGGGGGCCCAACGACTGTGAGATTTGTCTTCTGCTGTGTGCCCCTTAGACAGCTACTCTCAAATGGAGCAGCTACTGCTACAAAAACCGAAAAATAATAATATACTCAAGTATAACTGTTCATCACAAACATACAAAAGTCGTAAAATATTTTTCAAACCTGTAAACTAGAATCTACAAATCACAGCTGCGAAAGAGAGAACAACTGTTGAATAATATGACAAGCGTAGCACTTAGAGTTGAAGTAACGACAAAAAACTACAAACCTTTGTCCACAACACCAGAAAATTCACAATGGACTACGTTGAGTTAACATCTGTGATTTGTAGATTCTAGTTTACAGGTTTGAAAAATATTTTACGACTTTTGTATGTTTGTGATGAACAGTTATACTTGAGTATATTATTATTTTTCGGTTTTTGTAGCAGTAGCTGCTCCATTTGAGAGTAGCTGTCTAAAGGGCGCACAGCAGAAGACAAATCTCACAGTCGTTGGGCCCCCACTTTTTCATGAATTACACTTGAGTTAACCTTTGTTACAGTACTTGGGTAAAAAAAATTCTCATATGCCGGTTAGTTCTATGGAATAGATGCGATCGAAATTTAACTCATCACGTTGCAAAAATCTGAGTGGGAATGCCAAGTACTATAACAACAATCGGTTAGTTTTTGAGTGAATGATACCGACCGCTTCAAATTTATAACCTAGCTAGGTAGACTTTTTGATGAACCAAAGAGTGATCTCCCCTTTTGCTCTTATAACAATTCGTTGTGACATTCTGATGCGCTACCGTACCTGAATCTACCGAACCTAAAACTTCACTCAGAAAAGTTGAGTGACAATATTCGTAGGAATCATTCGGTTTATAATATATTTGAATTCGATTCTGCTGTAAAATGAGAAGTATGTTACATCAAATCTTTTGTTCAAGGAAGTTTTAAGACCGCGGTGACTTAGTTTTTCGGATACGATGTTTGTTCCATGTCATTTCAGTTTTATAACGATTTTGAGTTTCTGTAACTCCGTAGCTTTTCCGTAAGTCATGCAAACAACATTAATTTTGAATTTGCGTGAAATTTGGAACCTATACGATTGAATTCGTATAAGTTAGCAGTTTGGCTTGTTAGTTATGAACACAATTTTAAAGTTTAGCCGCCTACTGTAATAGCTCACATATACAATATATGAACACGCTTGAAACTACTTTCTACTATGTAGTTACTATACAACAATCCAACTTATGTCAAATAGATAATAAATTTCGTTTCACTTACTCTTTTCCTCAGTTACTGGAGGTGTTTCTTTGGCTGTATCGACCAGATTAGTTTTCGCTGCTTTCTGCTGTTTGTTCGGAGTAGGTTTGGCTGATTTCGGTTGAGTTGCACCTGGAATGCACTAGAATACACACTTTTATGAGTGCTGAAAAATTTTGAAGTTTTCTCACCCAATACTCAAAAGATTCGAAAAAGTACCTTACAATTCTGCTCAAAAACATTACGGAAGCTGTACGTAATGACCTGTACGCTGGACGTAATGGACAAACAAAAACCGCGGCAAAGGGTTCGTTTGAAACTATGTATTGAAATTATGTATGGAAAATTGAGAAATTTAAAGTTATGTATTGAAAGAAGTGGATCACAAAATGTATAGGAACCGTTTCTCTATAATCTGATAATCTGAGTACGTATGCTAGTAGATCCCGGCACCCTCATCCCATTGCCCATTGCCCAGACACCAGGTGAGCTATGTTTGTAGTATTATCTGTTTGCCTTTGCTCTAATTCCAATAAATTATGGTGCTCCCAATGAATTGTTGGGCTAATCAAATACATGTACGCAATCGAAATCGTTCATCATTGCAAACATTTAAACGCGTCAGAATGTTCTAAATCATACTTATACTAGAATGAGCAGCTTCTACGTGTGAAGCTAAAACAATAGAAAAGTGTGAAGAGCCGATTATGTTTTCGACTAACTACCAGATATATTGTTTTTTTGCACGCAAGTAGGTAAGTCGCTCAAATGTGGCACACATATTTGATAAGGTCCTTCCCTGAGCAGGTTTAATTCTCGCGAACCGTCCAGGCTTGTTATACAATAGTTCACTATAACCACAAAAAGTAATGAAGTAATATTTTAACTTGTAAGTGTTTGTTTTTTGGCTAATATTTATTCATGTTTTGAGTAACATGGATTACGCTTTCTTTGTAACTAAAGGTTAGGAGCAGTGAGGATGATGGTAAATGTTTAATACACGTAAAGTATGTATGGTTGAACGGAATTCTGCAGCAATCTTCGTTTTGGTAGTTTTGAACATTGTTTTAGCTAACTCTTTCACTTCAACATGTTTTCCTACTTATAAAACATGTTTTGATTATAAGTACGACAGTTCATATCTCACTGACTTCTCCAATTTTCAACATTTTGCTTTTCCTTCACGTTTTGGGAAAATTTTACAATTCTCTAATAGTCGAATACTCGATTTTTTCCCAAGCTCGAAAAATGTTGAACTCGATTATCAACCCTATTGTCCAACTCACTCTGATTTCTTCCTTTATTCTTTGTGATCCCCCCAGTATGAGCTGTTTTCTGGTTGTTTTTCCTTGCTTGGGCCGTGGGCGCTGATAAAACGGCTGCAAACAACTATGACTGATAGCAAAATGTTTGTGATGGATATAACTATTAGTCATCAGTATCAAAACGTTTCGACATAAAAAAATGAAGAAGTATACAATAATCTTTTAATTTATCCACATGGAGTTGCATGTAATTTGAACATGATGGAATCGAAACTTCCACTCTGGATTTTCACCGAAACCGTGGAACAAATTTGTGGAGAGATAAACATATTTTGGCAAAACTTGAATGAACGATAAGAAGAACATGGTGGTTTTCACGCTTACTTCTGCTCTTTCCCGCATTGTTACAAGTAGAACCTCCGCTAATCGCTGAAGAAGGGTTGGCATTCGCTGAAAATAATGAAATTACAGAATTTATAAAATTATCATTTCCTCAGTCAGAAATCGAAATTCCACGTGGAGCGGGAAGAACAGCTGGAAGTTGCCCGCTTTCTATTTGCATTTTCTTGTTTGGTGGTTAGATGTTTTTTAGCTTGTACAAATGTTTGAGGTCCATAAGGACTCAGCTGTAATATTCGTTAGCTCTGTTGTAAAATGTCAAAATACACAAATACTTAAATCACAATGTGTCCAATAGAGTTTGAATTGACGAAAAATCAGAGCTAGTGCATTCTCTCCACTTTTTATCATGGTTCAACGTTCCATGGTGGATATAAACCGGCCACAGCATACGATTTCTGCTTTTACCACCATCGACGCTGAAAATTTTGATATGTTCAATGAAAAAACACATAAAGTACTCGCCACATACGGTAAAAAATTAATAAGAGGTAGAGTATATTTACCTGATTGGGGCGGGACGACTGCCTTCGGAACATTCTTTCTGGTGGCTGGGATCGGGGGCGGAGGCACTGAAACATTCAGATGCATAATCAAATTTTTCCTGGTGAGTACCTCTAACCGTGTTGGAATGTAACAGAGTGTACTTAAAATAGATCGAGTCACATTTATGATTGTTTGATTGAGCCACTTTTACCACGTGGTGATAAAAACTAGGGAAAGCTAGACATTGACCGCTGTAGTGGTATTTTTGTGATTAACATATTTTCACTGGATACACACGTTTTTTAACTCGCTCGAATGTGGCACACTCCCGTTATAAGGGCCTAATGTTGTAGTGCCCATTCATCGGATGCAATGCATTAGAGTATTATCAAACCAGTAATCAGAATAATATACAGTTTTGGCGTTAAATTGTCTAAGTATTACGTTGCATCCATTCCTGTACAACTTTTCTCGTATTCCAACTTTGCATTTTAGGTTTATTGATGTTACGTGATAACTTTTGTTCAATGACACATCGAAAACGGGCCAATAATGTTTCCGATGCATCTCAGACAATTCCCAGCCAATTGGCCAGCCACTTTTTTATTGGCTGAACGAAAGAGTGTGCAGGTCAGAGAGACGCAGACTGTCTTAGCCTGTCTGCGCGTCATTGACCTACATGCTCTCTCGTTTTTGTAGCTGGCCAATTGCAGAAAATTGGCGCTAATCGTTCTGAGATGTTTTCTTAGAGAATTCAGCTATCTTACATGTAATAATGAAGATAAATACCCTCTCAACAAAAATATGATTTTTGAAAGCTACTGAAAGATTAAGTCAGAATATGCCTTGACACGCGATAAATTTTCGCCTAAGATTTTTACAGAGTGCCAATGAAATTTCAAATGAACAGTTTTCATGAAAAACGTCTACAACTACATGCATCATATTCGTATTCTGTATATGCAGATGAATGAATAAAACATTAATTTTACGAAAAAGACCGAAATGTGAGTGGTGCGTAATGGCAAAAACTGCAAACTTTCTGTATGCAAAAGATTACATATGTAAACAATGTATTACCATTAAAAGCATTCGGCATTTGTAAGTGCGGTTGATTGAGATTCGCTCCCTCTGTGGGCGGATCGGGGAAAAGAAACGGGTTCAGCGGACTCAGCCCATAGTCTGGAAACAACATTTAGAATAGTTTATACTTATGAACTTAGTTTTCAAATTGTGAATGATCACGTCATTATTTCATATTTTGAATATTCAAGCGCTTTATTAGACTAACTTCGAAAAACATTTGACCATGGCAAACCCAAATTTTGACCATGGCAAACCCAAATTTTGACCATGGCATGCGTACACGCTGCCATGGTCAAAAAATGGATTTGCCATGGTCAAATCATTTGGGTTTGCCATGGTCAAATTTTGGGTTTGCCATGGTCAAATGGAAAACTATCGAAAATATTAAATTTCACTCTTGATTTTGCTGATAAGCCAAACAATAATTTATTTATATTAACACAACAGAATATAACGATCAGACAATAACAACAAGTTAACAAATAACAATTAGATGATAACTGAACACGCTGTAAGAAAGTACGAATCAAGATAAGTTGATCAATATTTGGTCGTACATCTAATATGAAACTTGTTGGAAACATATTGACAAAATCATCAAGAACAAACGTGAATAGGGAACATTATGACTGTTGGACAGCTATGATGAACGGCGCCTACTTATGTGCTGCACTCGCCCCTCTTTCCACATCAACGTTTTCACGTGAGACACTACTTTTCACAAGTAAAACGTGAAATCAAAAATCATCCATGAAAATTCATTAACACTAGCAAGTACAAAACCGTATGAGAGACATGTTTTGTACGTCGCTTTCGCTTATCCTCTTCGTAGTTAATGAATAAATATATGTGTATCAATTGAGATCAGCAGAGAGGGGCCATAGGTGGGGCGACTTTGTTGCTCACAAAATTTTATTTGAAATCAGGTGTTTCATTTGGGTAATCAAACGATAAATGCGGGTGGTAAGTGAGGTTTTCACCAGTAAAGGCGATTATTGTTAAAATTGAGGTAGTTCAAAATCCCGTTTTCGACGGAAAACGGGTGGTTGATTGGAGAAACCAACAAAGTCGCCCTCTGTTTGAGAGGGGCGAGCGCAGCACCGTTTCAGCGACAAGAAACAGAATAGGCGTGAAGCCTTGGGACCCGAACTGTTCAGTAGTTAATACATGTTTTTAAAGTTAGTCGAAATATTCGAAACTGCAGTGAACTACCCGTAATGTTAAACCCGTAACCAAGAGACAAGATAGTTCAGGAGAAAACTACAGAGAAACCATACAGTTGTCTACAACTACAGTATAATGAATAACAAAAACAATACGATTGGTTAACAATCAAACCGTTGAGCAAAATCATCGATCCATTGAGCAACCTGGGTCACTTCACAAGGCCATTGGCGAGAAGGCTTCCAATTTGTTCCGCGAAGGCGGCAGAGACGAGCGGACGGTCTACTTGGGAGACGGTGCTGGTAGTCAAAGGAAAGACTGGCAGGGGTCTTGACTCTGGACTCTGGAAAAAAATATGGTCAGATGAGGAGAAATAACAACTACGTATTTGCAAAATCCACAATGCAAACTACGTATTTCTACGAAAGAACACACGTTTCTGACTTCTGAGCGATAAAGTGTACACTAATCTGGATTCTAAGTAGGTAATCTGTTTCAAATTCAAAGTGGGTGTTCAAATTCAGGCCTAATTCATTTAGTTGTCACGCATTTGAAATAAAACGATGAATTCATTAAAATTGTGATAATTATAGTCTAGTTCCATCTATCTATGTTGTTTTTAACTGTTTTGGTTTTCTAACTCTGACTCTGAGGACAACTTGTCTACATCCTTTGAGGTTGTCTAGATCCATAACTCTGGGTTGTCTAAATACATTTTTGAGCGAAGGTGCGAAGGACGAGTTGTCGCATCTTCAGGGACGAGTAGTTGCACGCAAAGCGGGGACAAGTTGTCGGTAAACGGAGAACAGTTAAAACCATTAATAGCACCTAAGTAAGTATCATAAAACAAAAGAACCCCTTGGTCACAACTAAGTGGATAACATATAATTTGTAAACCATCAAGCTAGTGGCAGTAGAATAGTAACCAACCGGTGACGGCGCGAGTAGCTTATTTTCCGGCAACCAGACAGCCTCCAAGGACGAAACTGACGACGAAGACCACAACCAGTTTCCAGATGGAAACACTATCGATCGCAGCACAGGTTGGTAGACGTGGACACTGGAATACCGAATAAACACATAAATGTCATAAACAACAGTCAGAAAGTTCATCGTAAGCTCGAATAGCCGTGTAAGTAGCGAATGAGCTTACACAAATTTAGACAAAACAAAAATGGTATTTTGTAACTCAAAAAGCGCAATTTAAATGCTATGTGAGGGGATTTACAAGGTCATAAGTCTACTTCTGAACTAGTTAAAGCATTATAGCTTGAGTTTAGCTGCACTCTGGACATGGTTGGCTATGACCAATTCATAAACGCAGATCGCAGACACGTTTGCGCAAGTGAGGATCATGAAAACCAACCTCGAGAAGTAGAGCTGCAGCTTAAACTCCCGAGAAAGTCACGTCCGGCGACCTCCTGAAATGTGCGGTAAGCCGGTAAGTTGGCGAATGATTTGAAATAAACCGAATAATCACACCACAATACAGCAAAATGAGTAAATACAAATTCCCGATGCCTAGCATCTTCCGCTAAAGGCAACTCAATAACGGTAATTACTACAACTCACCGGGTTTGGGGTTACTGACTAACCTAACCACTAAACTACAACAGCAGTATTCTTTAAATGAAACTAACGCTGGGTATAACCAATTTACACAAAGAGGGATGCAAATGGGTAACACTTTTAGATTTTGCATCAAAACTGAAAAAGTTCTTCCGAGCTCTGAACATTGGCACAAAAACTAAAAGAGCCCCGTCAATATCGGAAAAACTGATCTGTCTTGATGCAAAGGTGGTCCATATTATTAATTGTTTTAGCTCATTGGTCCATAGGCTTACAAATTCACTTCAAAGATCAAAGACTCTACACTCGAATAACCGTTAACGTACAGAATTTCAGACTCACTCAAAAAAAAAGAAATAAAATACAGAAAACTAACCACTGAAGATTTAATAGAAGATTTTGCTGCGGTATCCGACGTGAAGGAATCTTCGCAACAGATCTTGAGATTATTTCCTGTAACATTACCAAGTACAGGAGAATCACCAACATAGCATACAAAATGTTACCTATCCCGAGAAAGCAGCTGATGCATCTACCTAGACCCATCACCTATATGAAGGCGTTGGGTTGGTAACAATCAAAAATCATGTGAGCTCCGGTAAAATCTACGGCTAAATTGAATTTTCGAAGATTACTATACATAATGTGTATTCATTAGTAATAGGAAACATAGAAAAACTTGATTTCACTCAGAAATGCGGTTTTCGCTCATTTTGTTGTAAAACAGTGGTTGTCCCGGAGCCGGAATACGTTTTTGTGTGACAATGCGTCCCAGCTGTGAGCTATTTAACCTCACGAAATTAGCTGACAAATTATTTAAAAAAGCCGATTGGTGTTTCTTGAGCTTACTGCACATCCGTGGAGACAAAACTAGAGAGACCTTAAAAAATCAAAAACTTCGCCTTTCTGATGACGAGTTTGAGCGGAACGAGTGATAGATATTTTAACCAACCTTAAAATGTCGCACTTCAGGTCATATCCCGAAGTTCTGAAGAAGCCACGTCCGGGCGAACTGAAATGAGCGGTAATAAATAATGATGAATGCTCAAAAATAAACCAAATAGTTACAGCAAAGTTGAGTAACCCTTTATCTTCCAATGATCAGTACTCAAACTGAGACCAAGGAACATAAAAAAGTGACTTATATTCAGTGACAGCTAAAAACTACAAGCAGAAAGCGAAAGAAAAAGAGAGCTAATACCATATAAATGCTTGCATTACCGATTTTACTGCTAACAAGGAACAAGCTAACAAGGAACATACTACTAACTTTTAAAACTGTGAAATAGAACGTCACACGTTACATCTTTCTCTGAAGTTAAATAACTTAAAAAACATTGTGTGGCCTAAAATTTTTGTCTAAAAACCAAATTCTAGCGCTCTGCAATGGTTGGTGAGGTTGGATTCACTAAAAATTCCATTGATCATAGGCTTAACTAAATTACAATAACAGAAATACTTAAATATATCCAATTTATACCAATAAAAATGAAAAATAGAAATTTTCGAATTTCGAAAATAAGCTCGAATAAAGGTCTAAAATGTACATAGTACGGTATAGGTGGAGCGCGGTTTGTGCTGCCAGTGCGCTTCTGCTCAGAGTGAAAATACAGGAAGCGAACAATTATTGAGTGAAATACTGTATTTGTTATTGTAATAAGGAGTTACGTAAACTGAATAATATTATAGTTTCCGTAAATTGTTCAGCTTATGACGTATAAGTACAAAAACAGTTGTAAAATGATTATGTTTGCAGGTTTGATCTTATCAACGGGAGTTTTGCTTAGCTATTTTTTATATAACTTTTTTAAAAGTAATAAGTTCACAAAAATCGTTTTGGTTAGCTTTAAAAACCGTTTAAAGTGATCTTAACTATTGTTTTCTTTGTTTTGAGCATTAGATGTGTACTTTTTGACCATGGCATTTCCAAACTTCAGATTTGACCATGGCAAACCCAAAAATGTGGGCGGGGCTTCAACATTTTGGGTTTGCCATGGTCAACATTTTCTCAGAGAATAAGTATCATAATTGTTCCTTTACCGGTCTATCGTAAGCTATTCATGCTTTGGCTGAACGTATTGAGCAAAATTATAGTTTGTTTCGACAAGTTTTATTTTTGCTAGTGTTGCTAGCAGATTTGGCAGTTTCACACAAAAGCAAATTGAATCTCTGAACTGAGTAGTTCGTGGAACGCTATTTGAATTTCGCACCATTCAAACACTGGATTGCTTTGCCAGAAGATGTTGGTCATATAAACAAACTCTACAACACTCGGGTGCGCAGCCATCGACAATTTCCACTTTTGAGCAAAACATCGCTAAAAATAACACGAAATTCCATTGAGAATACCTCTGTAAGGTACCAAAAATTTCAGAAACATCCAGGAACTTCACTCACCAGATATTCATTTTAATGAGATTGTTTCACGAAATAGTTGTATATTACTATAGGGATATGACCAAATTTTCGCGTAGTTTGATCTCGATGTACGTCGAAATTCACAAATTTGGACCGGAAAACAACTGGATCAAACATCAGAAACAGCGAAATAGGGTATTATTTACCATATCAGCTCCCTGTTGAAAGAGAGAACTCTATAGCTTCTGGTAGTTTAGTGAAACATATGAAAACACTAACTCACTGAGTACTTTTTCGAAGTCTTGCTGCGTGGGGGGCTCACCAGACATGTTCGAAAACTGTAATAAGAACATTTCAGTAAGAGAAAAAGAGAGGAACGCGCATCATAATAAGTGAGCAATCTTTCACGAACTTTCTAATGAGATTCAGTGGGTTGCTATGCTACAGCAATATAAGTTTACGGGTAGCCCATGAGGTGTTCATGAGATTCTCATGAGAAAGTCATATTTGTTTCTCATAAGGTAGAACGGATTGTCACGCCGCATGCTGCAAGCCTCGGGAAAGCATAAATAAAAACAAAAAAATAAAAACGTTTTTTATGCTCAACACTGAATAATAAAAATTGATTATGCCAACAATAGTAGCTTGCAATAGCAACTATATAGACTGAACGAAACATTCACGCGAAATGCACTCACTGTTCTATCTGTTTCCTCAATACGACGCGTTGTCGAAATTGGAAAGAGCTATCGTTCACGTGAAAATTGATTGCGGAAATGTTGTTATGAATCAACTCAGAAACAGCCGAAAATGGACACAGATTTTTGAGCAATTTATAATAGCGGAAAGGTTTTTATCGTTGCACGTGGAGAAAATGTTTTATTTGATTGTTGTGTTATGTTCTATGTGTCTTTTATTTTCTGCGTTTTTTTTTCAAAAATAGAAACTATGTTTTGAGCTGTTTCAAGCAGATTCAATACTTTTACGATTATTATAAAAAGGTTGCTTTGAAAGCATTCGACTCCGTCGACAACGCAATGAATACCAAGTAGCCAGAAATACAATCAAAGTTTGATTACAACGGAATTCATAGAGATCTATAACATTGTAAATTTCAGCAGTTTGTTCTTTATGGATTAAAAAGAGATGAGTAACTGTATACCATTCTTTATGGATTAAAAAGAGATGAGTAACTGTATACCACTTCATAAAGCATTGGAAAGTTTTCATGTCATCTGCAAAAGAGAGTTTTTGTAATAGAGAATCAGGAAAATCGCGTGATCGGAAAAATATCGGAAAACGTTCCAATAGTCTGTTTTTGCTGAATGGACTAATAATGTATCAAGTGTTAGTTTTGACTGAGAGGTTACTTCATAAAAACTTATAGATGCAACTTCAAACCATAAAAAATGATAATAATAACGATAATAGCTTTATTGAGCTATAATAACTCCATCAAAATCAATGTGAGGTTCTAGAATGAACCATCTCTATCAGTTGCTTGAATGTCGTGCAAAAACGTTCGATAGCAGCGTATTTGAATCATGATTCAGTTGGCACGTGTTCACTCCCTCTCTACACGTCTGGCGTCTCCTCAAACCAAGTGCTCTCTCGCTCCTGACACGCCCCTTTTTGGGTTTCTGCCTCTCTGAGAAATGGCTTGGAAATGAAAAACGGCTACACATCTACTATTCGAAACCATTTTCACGTGAAAGGTCAAAAACACATGAAAATTACGAAAGTTAGATGAGTTGAATATTTGTGTATGATCTTCATGACTATTTATTTCGTTCACTTCTTTATTTTTGCGAAATACATAGTTTTAATAAGATTTTGATACATTCCAACTTATCTTAATTTTCTGTTCTTTTACGTGGAAAACTTCGAGTTTGAGTGGGAGTTTTTTTGATATGAAAATAACAAAGGAGCGGAAGTATTGTCATTTCAAAGTCAACTATGAAACTGCAACTATGTAGAAAGAAACAATATAGAAAACAATATAGAAAACTATGACATTTTGTGATTGAGTCGTATTCGATAAGCATTCAACCAGCGATTTTTCGATCACTCAATGTCGACGCTGAATTTAAATGATTCAGCGCAATTTGATGTTTCCTGAACCTTTAATAACAGGAAACTTGCTGAGACTTGGTTAGATCGTTTGAAGTTCACACATTCCAGAGCAAGTGCTATTTTTGAATAAATCAACAGATGAACATGTAATCGATATAGATTATTCATTCTCGTTAGTTTTTTTTCTTATGAGTTATAACAACACATATTCATTTATCTCACACTGTAAGGATCGTTTGTTACACCATACAACAACTTTTTTTTCTAATTACTTTTAAGCAAAACATATTCCTTGAGGTTGAGAGATAGGTGTGAAACGAAATGATATACTCCGTTTCAACGAGTTTTTCTTTTATCAGACCTTTTTTTAAGGTATTTTTCAAAAAAAAAATTCGCTATTCACGTTTCGAGTTTCAACTTTTTTTTAACGCATTTTTTCACGCGGGACTCTCAGTGACAGTTTTTCAACTTCCCCCAATAGTTTTGTAGTTCAGCATGGACCAGAAAATATCCACTGACTGTTGTTGTTCGAGCTCAACTGACAAGAATGGGTTTTTGGTATGGTTTGTGTTCTTACTTTGTCCATTTCTATGAGTAACTGGTCAATTTGAAGTTAATTTCAGTTTCGGGCCGAATATAGTATGTTGATTCATTGATGAAAGCTGTAAATAAATGAAAAATATGGTCTTTGATCTTTGACGACTAGGATTGAATCTATGTTGCATAATTTCTGCATTTTCCTGCAATATTCGCGCACTTCAATGTTGCACATCTTCTTTGCAGGTCGAATGCAAAGATGAACTTGTTCCATGGTAAAGACGATTTAAAATAAGTAAAAAGGCTTCAGAAGAGAGTGTGAATTGGTAAAAAGTGGGGGACCGGAAAGTGTGTGAGTTCTGTTCGGTTTCACCGATTTCAACACAAAGTGAGCAATACGATGTTGTGAATGAGTGTGCAACAGAAATATAGAGATACATTTGTTTGCACGTACGTGAATCTATTAAATACTTTATAACTTTCGCTGTAGTTAGCAAGAACGCACTTCAGGGTTTCAGGCTCACTTTATAAATGGCATTGGTTGTAGTCAATATTAAGCTGTCCTTCAATTCCATCAAAAAACGTACATACAGCTCCATCTTGAAAGAACTATCTCTTTCAATCGTACTCTAAATCAATGTTCAAAGAAAGATGCTGACTGTACTGTACTGCCAATAGATAGCATACTATATAGCATTTAAAAACAGTGTGAAACCTCATCATGCGCTAAAACCAGAAAAAAATATAAATGAGACGGGAAACTTTAACGATTCTACTACAGCTTTAAAGCGAATCGTGCTACAAACTAAAAGAGAGCATGGAAATAGGAAAATAGTACACAGATATTAGACTAATAAATGATATTCAAAAGTTTTGTTTTTTTCTTCTTCACTAAAAAATGCGATAGGAGATTTTGACTACTTTAAAACTGAGGTTATTCTGAACTCTTGTTTTCTAGAGAAGTTCTAACATTGACTGCAACCAGTAAATTTATAAAGTGAGGGTGAAACCTTGAAATGCTTTAGTCTTCATTCTTCTCTCGTGTCTTTTTGACTAACACTAATAAGAATTAGTGGGATCACGTGATATGAACTTTATAAACACCTCTTGCCCTTTACATCACGGATCGATAGCAAATGCAATATCATAAGAATCGCGCGCAGCGCGAAGCGCTGTGCGAGATTTGTTCTTGGTCCGGCTAATGCGCGCTTTTATTTTTTTTAGTTCACTCTCAAAGAGGCCCAACTGTGCAAATCGATTCTTTTTATGATTTGCTAATTTTCTATGGCACATTTACAAGCTATATTCAAAATTTGAACAAAATTGATTGAGTTTGAGCCGAGTTATGACGTTATGCGCTTCACGCAGACCGCCAACTTCCGTCGTGTATCTGTCTGTGTTGGTGCGCACTCCTGGGATATTTTTATGTGTGAACCGATTTGACTGAAAATTTGGGACACGATAGATACCCCACTCAAACTTTGGGGGCGCAAACTGTTTTTCGAAAAAAAATATTTTTCATTAAGTTATAGGTCTTTGAAAATGTCTCTGCGTCTCTTCATTTCGTGCACTATCTCGCCCTCTCTGTCAGGGTAAATCAAATTGCGTTATAACTCAGCTCAGTCAGAGCCAATTCAAGTAAAATTTGAAGTATGATACCAAGACATGAACTGACATCGATTTAGATGTAAGTCTTCTTATGATGACGTCATTGAGGATTCTGGAGCTCGGATGACGTCATAATTGAAAAAAGCAAAGTTGACGTCAAATTACTTTTCAAACGACTAGTAGTCACAAACTAGTCGCGTATCACGGAAGCGTTATACATAAAGGACGTCATCACGGATTCTGGAGCCCGGACGACGTCCAAATTAAAAAGTGTAAAGTTGACGTCAAATGTTTCTCCAAATGATGATAACAGTGGGCAGGTGGGGTATTAACGTTGAAACTTCACCTAAACATGACGTATTCTGGGATTCTGAAAGCCGGATGAAGTCAATTTTGAAAAGTGCAAAGTTGACGTCGAATACTTCATCAAATGATGCAAATATCTTAAAAATGGTAGATTAACGATGAAACTTCATCTCAGTATGACTTGTTCTGGAATTCAGAAGGCCCGGTGACGTCAACTTTCAAAAAAAAGACGTGACATATGTGTTCGAATGCTGAGAGTTTCTTAAAAATGGTCAATTCACGATAAAACTTCATTCAAACATGACGTATTCTGGAACTCTGAAGGGAAAATAAAGTAAGTTTTCAGAACTGCAATGTTGACGTAATGTTATTTTTCGAATGATGATAGTACTTGACAAGTGGTTCATCAGGAAAACAATTTTATCTTCACCGTACAGATTGAACCACCTCTCTACATACCTACGGCATGTGTACAAAAAGAGAAAAATTTATGAAAAAGTGGGGGCCCAACGACTGTGAGATTTGTCTTCTGCAGTGCGCCCCTTAGACAGCTACTCTCAAATGGAGCAGCTACTGCTACAAAAACCGGAAAATACTTATATACTCAAGTATAACTGTTCATTACAAACATACAAAAGTCGTAAAATATTTTTTCAAACCTGTAAACTATAATATACAAATCACAGATGTTAACTCAACGTAGTCAACCATAGAGATTCTGGTTTTGTACACAATGATTTGCAGTTTTGGTCTTCACTTCCTTCAACTCTAGGTGCTATAACACTTGGCATATTATTCAACAGTTGTTCTCTCTTTCGCAGCTGTGATTTGTATATTATAGTTAACAGGTTTGAAAAAATATTTTACGACTTTTGTATGTTTGTAATGAACAGTTATACTTGAGTATATAAGTATTTTCCGGTTTTTGTAGCAGTAGCTGCTCCATTTGAGAGTAGCTGTCTAAGGGGCGCACTGCAGAAGACAAATCTCACAGTCGTTGGGCCCCCACTTTTTCATGAATATTATGAGGTGTTGATATTTTTAATCATTTTGGTAGTTGAGTGTTGTCTCAAAACTATCTTTGCGAACAGATATTTGAGAACATTTCACTTTTAATAAGAGCTTAATCGTGTTTCATTAATTATATAGTGTACAAATCCCAACTTAAATGAATAATACACGTTTTTTAACCACAAATACAGTCGACATAACTTTTTTCAATAACTTCTTTCTAATGATCAGATTACATCCTCTGCAACATTGACTGCAACCAGTGCCATTTATAAACTGAGGGTGAAACCTTGAAATGCGCAGTTGTTAGTCTATCTTTTTCTCTCGTGTATTTGTTCCAACAAACTGCTCTATTTTACACTTTTCTAACTGAAAATTCGCTGACCAATATTCAAGTATATTTACACTGTGAAACATTTTCCCTTCAATTTACATAAACACCAATATTGTCTTGGATTAGAGTTGAGACCCATTTGAATTCACATTTCGCCTATGTTCAAATGGTTTCTCTGCTCACTTCCGTCACTTATAGAAGGACTTCTGATATAGTGAAGGTGGCATTCTGGGCAATTCATTCATTGAGATAATTTTTGGAGAAAATTAACGTGTTGAACGTGTTGAACACATTTTTTTTGTTATATTACCTTGGTTGTGTTTTTTCTAAAACCTACCCAGTGTATGCGGATTCTTTCGCTTATCGAAATACGATTACGTGTAAGTAGTGTACTCCCCCAGATTTGACCATGTCACCAAATCTGACCATACCGTCACTAAATTTGACCATCGATATAAACAAATGGCCAAGCCCGACTGCCACTAAATCTGACCTTGCCGCGTGGATGTTTACTAACTGGTAATAGACCCCGCCCCCTGCCGCCAGCCGCCAGTGTAAACTAACTGGTAATAAGCCCCGCCTCCTTACACAGCACAAATAAGAAACACCGTAATCAAGAAAACGAAAAATATCCTCGAGTATAGACTTCATGTATATCAAACATCTTGAAATTTTCACGACATCTTAAAGAAACTTCTAAGATGTTTTTTCATGAACATTTTTCCGAAATTGTTTTTCAATAAAGAAACTTTTGAAATGTTATAATTTTGTTCACCGTTTCGTACTCTTTCTTTTGTTCCAAACCATTTTTTCAAAAATCAAAAGAATGTTGTTGCAAGATTCATTAGTGAATAAGTAATGGAAAGCAAAAATATGTTCACGTATTATCCAAGTGTATTACGCGTTTCGAAAAGCCAGTATCCACTGTGCTCATGCTGTGTTCCATCTTTGTAAGTCGGTATCAGAGCTTTCGTTGTGTTCGTGAACCATCGGGTGCGATATCTGTGTCCTCCTCGTACAGTACTCCTTTGACATCCAAGTTGTTCAAGAGGGGTTTTCCGAAATCAGAATTTTCTTGGAAAAACTCTAGAAATTCTTTCACTTCCGGTAACATTTCTTCAAAAGTGTTTTTTACATACTCTTCGTAACCCTCCATGTCTTCTATGAAATCTTCTGGAATATAGTCCATACTGTCAACTGACGAATCGCTCCAATAACTTTCCCACTCCATATAAGACGCTCCAATCTAAATGGTTTCGGAAATCAGGAAATCCTAGTGATTTCATGAAATTTTTAGGATGAGACTTTTAACCATCGAAGAGTTATCACTTTTTTAACATTATTTCTGATTGGACATCGGGTAGTCCCCATTTATTTGGAGTTTAAACTAAAAACCAAACGATCGAATCGCTGTGTCCCGATTCAGGAAATTGAAAAAAAGTGTGTCACAAAAAATTGCAGTTTTCACAAATCTCTCAAAAAATTGTGTCACAATTTTTCACACTTCAATTTTTTGGGCACAATTTTTCACACTTCAATTTTTTGGGCCCAATTTTTCATACTACAATTTTTTGGGCACATTTTTTCACTTTTCCCAATATTGTACATGTTCCAGCAAGAGAGGTTATTACTGAACCACTCGCGCGATACTAATGTTTCCTTCCATACCCCCCTGACTGCGCCGTATCTAGTATTGGCGATTAGAGCAATGAGACGCAGAGAAACGAGCGCGCATTGAGGGCATCGCCCAATTAGAAAAAGAGACGCAGAGAAAGAACAGGCGAGACAGATCCGCAGGATTTGAAACCATAACAAGATACGGATCATTGAGAGCTGTTTCAAAGAGTATCACAGCATTTTCGCGCGAGAGACATACAAAGTGCAAAGTACCTCTCTTTAGAGAAACAAATGTGTCACAATTTTTCACACTTCCATTTTTTGGGCACAATTTTTCACACTTCAATTTTTTGGGCCCAATTTTTCACACTGCAATTTTTTGGGCACATTTTTTCACACTGTTTTCAACTGCGAAAACGTGTGTTATAATGTTCTGAAAGGAAAATAATTGTGGCAGAGGATTTTGAAACATACAAATATTCGGTAGTTTTATCTGCGCTCCAAATGAGAGCGACACAAGAATTAGAAGAATTGGACATTTCAGAAAAAATATCGGACAAGTCTGATGATGCACAATATTTTGAGGTTTTCCAAGAAATTATCTAAAATGGAAACCATTTAGATTGGAGCGTCTTATATCGATCGACTGCTCTCTGACGCTCATAATTTTGAAACGAATGTACAGAGGTGCCAGCCTACATATATAAACAAATTCTGTGAGGGGTGAGACATAATACTAATTAGAGAGGGTGCAGGTAGTTAGCTCAATATTTAGAGGGTGGTAGCAATACATAGCACATTTCGTCATTGTACCAAGCCATGCCTACGTATTTTGACGCTGGGAAAAAGCTGAAACGTATAGTTCACATCATTCTAACTGAGACTCCTACAGTAACCTTACAAACTTTCCGGAGGCGGTTGTGAAGCAGGAAATTTAGTTCATCTGAAATCCTCTCGTACATTCATTTTACCTGAGGACGAGAATGGGGTGCGAAAATCCTCTACCTTTCCGATCACAAGTACGCGAGAAAGACGACTCAGAAGTTTTGAAATCCTACTGTAGGAGTCTCAGTAGGAATGAAAAAGACTATACAGTACCTACTACGGATCATCTACATCTCGCCAGAACTATTGCCCTCGCCAAGATCTCCGCTGATTTGAACTATGCCCAGGAACAGAACGATGCCCCAGAAGTAGCCCGATTGATTAACAAAAGAAGATCTATTCGTAGAACGGAACGGACCTGGATAGAGGAGGCTCACAGTATTTTGGACAATGCTGAACTCAACCGCAATCAGGAATATTTCGACTTTTCCGATTACCAAACTGTAGCGGATACTATGCAGAGCTATAAAATCTGTATATATAACAGGGTTCCTCCAGCGAAAGTGTATTCAGTTCTGTGAAAAGGTAATGAAACTGGCTACAAAACTTTGAACATGGCTATATTCTCGGACGTTTATAACGTTTTCACGCGCAATCGTTATACTATAGGGAAGGAGGTATGTTCATTGTGCTCGGAGACCTACGCACGACGAGATAACCACTTTTGTGCAAAAATGTGTAAACAATGTAGAAGGGCAGGTTGTCGTGGTATCCAGAGACCCCACACAGAATGTGTTGGCTGTCATGTGCTGTTCTATCGTCAAGAATGTCTAGACGCACACAAAGTGGTACGGAGAAACACTATTGTATGTATGGTGTTCAAACGTTGTCCTTTACCTGACTGCCTGGCCTTCTATAAACCACGTAATTTACGTTTCGGTGTGCATGTTTGTGGTAATACCAAATGGTGTAGCGATTGCTCGAGTCATGTGAACATGGAAACCCATAAGTGTTGTTGGATTCCACCAAACGACGATCAGAAAGGCAAAGTGTACGAAAAACAACAAAAGTACAAGATTTTGATTTACGATCTAGAAACGATACTTTTTATTCTATGTTCTGTCAAGATTGTACTGGCACTCCTCTCGACCATGAATGCGATAATTGTGGTCCGTTGAGGACAGGTCATTTCAAATGGAATCGACCTGACGAGCCCCGTTCTTCGGTTGTGAAAAGATTTCTACACTTTATATTGTACGAAAAGTATCTGGAAAACGCGATTGTCGTAGCACACATTGGTGGAAGATTCGATTTACACTTCCTCATACCTTCTTTATTGGAATGGGGGATTTTCCCCGATCTGCTGAAAAACGGTATGAAAGTGATTCAGATGAAAATCTCACGCGAAGACGATGCCACACATAACAATTTGATTTTCAAGGATTCTTTCCTGTTTGTACCTGTTGCTCTCTCTGCCATGCCCAAAGCTTTCGGTTTTCCTGAGATGAAAAAAGGTACCTTCCCGTACCTATATAATCATCCAGATCGCTATGGTACAGTCTCTGCGTCTCTGCCCCCTATTGAGTTCTACAATCCGAAGGACATGAAGAAGGTGGGATACCAGAAACTGACAAGTTGGCATGCGGAGAATATAGAGAACGAGTTTGATTTCAACAAGGAACTGTTCGAGTACTGTATGGATGATGTAAGGATTCTACATCAAGGTGTTTCGCGTTATATCCGAACATCGATAGAACACACATCATTCAATCCTCTGGTACATTCGTGCACGTTTGCATCATTTTCGTTCTTTATATTGAAACAGAAACATTTGAAACCTGATCAGATTGCCATCATACCGGAACATGGATACCATTCAAATGACGTCCAGTCGAAACTGGCTATCAGCTTTTTTAAATGGATTGAAAATGTCGAAAATATCGAACTTCAGTATGCTCTGAAAGGTGGAGAGAAAGTCATTCACACAGACGGACGACGTATCAAGTTTGATTCGTTCTATTTTTTTTTCTTTTTAGTTTCTGGGCAAATGGAGCTCAGAAGTACCAGAAGGTTACCGCATCATGGATTTCGCCACGACAGGACCGGGTATACAGTTACCGTCTGCAAAATGAAGAAAAAGGATCGATCAAAGAAGTTGTCAAGGCCAGAGGGATCTCACAATCCTTCACAAACAGTGCTCTGGTGAATTTCAAAAGTATTAGACGTTTGGCGCGCGGACTGGTGGTGAACATTGACCGTGAAATCACACGGAGAAGAATGAAATAGTGAAAACCCTGGGACATGTCTACACTGAGAAAAGAATGAAAAAAGTTGCGGCCTGTGATGAAAAAAGTCAGGTTCTTCCCTGACTACACGACAAAACCCTATGGAAGAACGACGAAGAAAACTCCCAGTGATGTACATAAACGTATTATGTAACTAAATGTGTGATACTTTTAGTTTTTTGGTTTTATATGAACAAAAAAGGGAAAATAATTGATACATACGTTTCAGTTTCATAGAGTGGTTAACCATTTCCAAAAAATCAAATCATTTCAATTCCAACCAATTCTCGAATAACTCTGAGAATTCAATTTTTCAATTTTTTCAAAAACCATTTCCGACCAATTCTTAAGAAAATCAATTCCGATTTCAATTCTCAAGGCATTTTTTTCTGCAAAAAAAGTTCGAGTTGTTGCTTTTTACAACAAATACATTTGGACAAGATAGAACAAAACAAGAAAACATTTTCAACACGTTTAAAATTTCAATTCTGAATCAATTCCGGACCAATTCCTGTTCTTCTTACCAATTCTCAAGAAAAACCGATTCAATTCAATTCTATCGTTTTTTTTTCTGGCGGTCAAAAAACCATATCAATTCGAATTTCCGGAATTGGTTTTCAGTTCCAATTCCAATTTTTCCTTAACCACCCTAGAGTTTCAGGATCGTTTTTCATTTGCACATACATAACAAATTACCTAAATATTTTATTACTGACAATAATATTGAATCTGCCCCATCCCCCTCAAGGCAGGGTAGCACTCCAGAGTCGGCTCCGACTCGTCTTCATCGGAGACCGACGAATCCTGAAAAAAAAAACAATACTTTAATAAGTGTTGTTGATCATTGTGTTAATCATATTCAATTTAGTACGTAGAAATAAGCGTACTTTCTTCCGGTAAAAGAGTTCGATCTAAGTGTTCTCTGATCTCTCCCCCTCTCAAACTCTATAGTTCGTTTCACCGAACCAAGGCTCTATACAGTAATCGAGCGGAAAGTCAATTAGATTGAATCATTAAAAGACTCAGATTTTCGAAAAAATACTGAAGTCGTGATATCGGAGAAAAACACATAAAATCTCATAACCTTACGAGATAATCTTAATGATGGAAACCAATGTACATGTTTTGCTGTGTTTTGCTGTGTTACTGTAAAGGGTTTAAAATGTGTGGATCTGATTATATATTATAGTCTTTTCCATTCCTACTAAGACTCCTACAGTAACCTTACAAACTTTCCGAAGGCTGTTGTGAAGCTGAAAATGTAGTTCATGGTAAATGCTCTCGTATATTTACACTACCTAAAAAGGAGGTACAAAAATCCTCAACTTCTCCGATTAAAAGTAAGTGAGCAAAACTACTTGGAAGTTTCGAAATCCTACTGTAGGAGTCTCAGTAGGAATGTAAAAGACTATACACCTCCTCTGTCTCTCTCTATCTGTGATTTAATATTTACCTCGTCGGTCTGCTCCTCCTCCTCCTCTTCCTCCTCCTCCAGCTCCTCCTCCACCTGCTGGGCCCCATGCTCAGCCTGAAACGTGAAAAAATAAATTTCTTGAATCTGAAGATTAATCTCAAAAACGTTAAGCTAAACCTTCTGATATTGACTGATGTTCACTTTCGCACGATTCCGATGAAGCCATGTTCATATTCTGGGTTAAATGGTTATAGGCAGTTTTGGGTATTCAAGGTAGTCCATGCTCACCCTAACGGTCTGATACGGAGCTATTTCCCGTATGAGATAGCCAGACTAATTCATTTTTAACAGAAAAACAAGTGCAGGATAAGATTAAGTACAATCAACATAGCTTCAGTTTCAATAGCAAACATAACTATTCATCGTTTTCAATGTACTGTTATCTGAAAAAGGAAACAAATTGATAACTCCTCATTCTATTTCCATACATATACAGTGTGGACATAACGGTGATTGTCCAAAACGGTTCATTTATCTCCAATAGTGCTAGTGAGAGAGGGTGAAACATGTCTTGGTTGGGATTGAGCCTTCAAAAGCCTACACTAGCACAAAGATGTTTGAATATATATCCCTATGCATATATGGATGGTCACAAATGTTTTCTATGTCTTATTAGGTGGGATGACATTTATGTCTATCCGCGGTGTTGCGAAGTGCGGCCGTTCTCTGTACTCTGTGGTAGAAATCTGATCTACGAAGTGTCATTGGTTAGGGGCAACGTTACTAACTGAACCGTCTTGACACTGGATAGCATTGTTGCATGCATGATCGAACTATTCGATTTTGGGGTATAGAGTTACAAGAACGGGCAAACTCAAAACAGCGCACAGTTTCTGTCTTATTACTATGTATTTTGTGACCGTCTATTGCATCCCTCTGTTTTTACACATGGCACAGCCAACGTGCATACATCTCATCCCAGCCAAACATGCCAATCCGGATGATCTCTTCACAAAACATATCTTCATTACAACGTCTCTTTCAAGATAACTATTGTCCCACAAATCATTTGGTTCAATCGCCGTCGTCCAGCACTGTCAAATTGCATGTAATATTATGAGCGCGTAACAGGGTAACCATACCCTTTTTCTTCTCAACTTTTCTCTCCATTTACTCCATTGGAGTGTCACATACTATGTGGAAGTCACGTGTTAAATCACGAATAAATCTATTCTATTCTATTCTATAACTGACCATCATGAAATAGTCGGGCGTGGGCGCCCGGGTCGGAGGCAGGGCCTCCTCCTCTCTCCACGCTTCAAAAGCTTCTTCATCGAAAACCCTTCCGCCGAAGGTAGACCTAAAGAGGGCTCTGAAGAGGGCTCTGAAAAGAAGCGAATTAAATAATGAATAATTGTTCACAGAAAGGCTATTTAATTGTACCGTTACCGTACCTCTTGATTTTAAAGATTTGAGTTTAAAAGTGGTTATTTTCAACAATAAAAAGCCCGTAATCATATGTTTAGTAGTCAGCTTCTTGCATTCACTCTGTTTTCTCGAAAATAATCACGATACAGTCCTTTCACTTATGTGCAAATGATTATTTAGTAATGTTCAAAAAAAAGTAAAATAACCCATTTGAAAAAGATGCGCAATAGATAGTGTTGAAAGAGAGAGAATGAAAACATGAATAAATAACAACTCAAACTTGGGTAATTAAACCATGTACATTTAAAAATATTAAACCATGAATTTGTTCTAACCACAACTTTTATGAGCAGGACATTCTTCTCCAAGTTTATCGAGAGAAGAGCTCAATACAAGAACGAATTCGCTTCTCGCAAATAGGGCGACGAAAAAAAGTTTCGAGTTATATATGCTCCAAATGTATTTTATTTCTATGATGGTTCTTTCCTTTTTTGATGAATAGAAAGAGAACAAACATAAAACATAATAATAAGCCTTCGTTATATATGAACGAAAGAGAGCGGAGTTATGGTCTCCGGAGGTAGATGACGTTATAGGGAGCTGTTTTGCTAACAGACTACCTACAATTCTGTCAGGTGTGAATGAAATACGATATGTTATTATTCGAAGGGAGGGGCTAACTATAAACGCATAGTTGTCTATATTCTCTCATTAACACACACACTTTCCATAGTACACCTGGTAACACTAAACAGGTGGTGGTAAACATATGGTAAAATTATTCTGGGGTAGATTGTTTTCCTCTTCTAGATAATGAGAACAAAAACATTTCAAAAGTTTGTTTATTGAAAAACAATTTCGGAAAAATGTTCATGAAAAAACGTCTTAGAAGTTTCTTTAAGATGTCGTAAAAATTTCAAGATGTTTGATATACATAAAGTCTATACTCAAAGATATTTTTCGTTTTCTTGATTACGGTGTTTCTTATTTGTGCTGTGTAAGGAGGCGGGGCTTATTACCAGTTAGTTCACACTGGCGGCTGGCGGCAGGGGGCGGGGTCTATTACCAGTTAGTGAACATCCACGCTGCATGGTCAGATTTAGTGGCAGTCGGGCTTGGCCATTTGTTTATATCGATGGTCAAATTTAGTGACGGTATGGTCAGATTTGGTGACATGGTCAAATCTGGGGGAGTACACTACTCGTGTATAAAGATGAAATCACACTTCAGACATAGGCACTCCTTATATTTGTGTCTCAGGCTTCTACGGAGTTATGAAACCAACAAGGGGTCAAAGAATTGCCAATGTGTATGTTATATTGTGTCGAACTCGAAATTCGCTGTAATATGTTGAATTAGGGTAAGGGCAATTTTCGCCAACTAGGTACAAGTTGATTCTAAATCAATGTTGAATCTTTTATGTTTTCTCCAACTTTAGAATTTGTTGTTTAACACACTTAAAAGTTGCACATGTTCTTCATATATCGAAAGTAAACATACAGATGTTGGAACCCCTACGCAATTGGTAATCAGTGTGAAGACTTCAGAAGTGAATACAAACCGATTTTGATTGATGGTTGTTTTTTAAACTGAACGGTCGTTTTTCTGCTTTATTACTGACTAGCCTATAAATAATAGTTGAGTATAGTTAATCGATAATTAGGCAGGCACTATGCACTAAAAAACTGAATTTTTCGCGCACGCGTGGAGTTTTCATGATTCGTTCTCTTTGAAAGTAGGTTATATTCTGGTTCAGAACAGTAATCTTTGTAAGACTAATGACTACTCTACTAATGACTACTTATCACTTATGTGCGCGGCCTATAACAACTGTGTGAAACCTCTCAACGCGCTTGGAAAACGTTATTTCAAATAATTCCGATTCAATATATCTTTTGAAATTCACATAACTAAAACTACAGTATTTGTCCGGAAATAGCCGGATATTTTTGGATTTCATGAAAAAAATATTGTATTACTCAAAAAAAAAATAACTGATGTTTTTCATTGAGAAGACTGTTGTTGGCAATACATTGACTGACCGCTGAGTCCATATCTCATTTACCCTGAAATATCAGTAATTATAGACTGAAGGAAAAGAAAAACAGAACATACACTAATGTTATTGAATATTATGATGAGTAGAACATATGAAAAACAAAGAATTTCCGTGTGTTGAGTCGAATTACATGAGCATTTCGGGTTATAGGGATCAGCCGGTCTGCGTATCCTAGATCTACACACTCTCTCGTCAACCCGGTAAAAACCAAACTAAGTATTAACACTATATTTGTATGCCGGTAAAATCCCTCCTCAACGTTTCCGGAATGTAGTTTGATCAGACAAACACAGAAGAGTTATTCGTCACCCTTCTACTGGACACAGACTTTGGTGGTAACTGTTTGTTTTAAAAGTAACCTGATTTCGATATTATCTCAAATGTTGCTTCCCGGTGTCCACTGAGTGAATTCCAAACTGAGTTACCAAAGTATCCCTTTTCAGATTTTCTTTTGAGCAATTGAAGATACTCTTTTGGTACAAAATCTGGTTCGAAACGCATGATGACATGTTAAAGGGATCGTTCCTCTTCAATTTGATGATTTGAGATATTTTCAGCGCACGAATTGTCCGCAAAACATCCGTGAAACGTATCATAAATTCTATCACGTAACAATTGACAAATTTGAAAGTGTTTTAGTTATCTATGCCTCTTTTTATTCTAGTTAAGATTGAGGTTGTGTGTATTAAAACCGAATAATCATCATTTGACCAAAAATATTGCGATACAGTAACCTTAAAGATAGTTTGGCTCATAGAAAGCATGGTTCTCGACTGATTTTCATTTTTCTTCTTTTTGTGTAATAGTGAGGAATCACCAGTACACATCAAAGCAGTATCTTGAAATTTCATGTTTAGTGATCGATTCAAATTATAGAGGAACAGTCACATCAATTGAATCGAATTGTTTTATGAAATATATAGCTGGGTGTTGGTCGGAAGACGATTCTTTCAACGAAGGTAATTTTTCTATAAAGGTGATATACTATCGATTGAGCAAAGGGAATACGAATACAACAGTATGTTGTTGAAAGTAGGATTGTCTGGTCACTTCACTGTTTCACTTCTTTTTTATAAGCCGAAGGCAGTTTTTTGTTCAGTGTTCGGTTTCCTTTGCTTTACAATAAAAATAAAATAGTGATGATTTGACAAATTTTACATGTAGTTGAGATTCAAATAATTAACCAAGGCGCGTTGAACAATATCAAAAGTAGTCCGCTCAGCTATGAAGCACAAAACTCCATAACTTATCTTCCTTGTACTATTTAATTGTTAACAGTTACACTCGTCACAAGCGTATAATAAACTATAGAATTATCAAATAGATAGTTGAAAACCAGCATACTAAAATTGAACTTGCAACCACATCAAAAAGACAACATTTATTTTATACTCACCTTGATGTTTCACATCATCTTTGTAAACCACGACTAATATTGTGAACAGTGGGCTTCTCATAAACAGTTCGGCTTTCCAACGAGTGAAACATAGAAATACGTTAACATCTTACCAGGAGTTCGCAAGAAATAGCGAGATCACGTGATATGAACTTCATGAACATCTCTTGACCTCTACATCACGGATCAATAGCAAATGCAACATAATAAGACAATTTTTAGTTGATATTTTCCATTATTTTGGTAGTTTAGCGTTGTCTAAAACTATCTTTGCAACCAGATCGGAAACTCTGGGAACATTTTCTATTTCGCCCTCTACCGTAATCCCCCCCCCCCCACCTTCGTTATTTTGATAATGAATGGAATATTATAAGAATATAGTGAGCAATTCACATAACATCGCTCAATAATGAAGCGAACCTACCTATTTTCACTGAGACGGCTTCAGGCATGGTTACTTGTTCTCACCATGGTTAGTTACCACTTGTATTTGTGTCGTGATATCTAGTGAGATCTACAAAAAACATTTTTTTCTCGTGTTTGTAACACCAGTTCATCGCGTGATTAACTCGTTCGAGGTCTGAGGTCGTATGCATATGCATAAATATGGGTTGGGATGCTATACCGAGCTATTTCCCGGCCAATTCAGCCTGGGATAGCAACCCAACCAGGCCCGGGATGTTTCATGCATACGGCCTCTGTATATTGCTTCCATAAGCAAACACTGATCGCAAACAAAAACTCACACATTCTGATTTTTTTTCTAAATTAGTGGCCTGCGTTATTGCCATTACCTTAGAGTTTCCGGTCTACATTTCTTCATAATGAGTCACACTCCTTATGGGGCTGATTCTCTGAAGGTCCCAAAGTCCCAATGTCCCATTCCAATGTCCCAACTAGGGTTGTTAAAGTCGAACACGAAACTCGACTCGACTCGAAAAAACTCGAAAATTTTCGAGTCGAGTCGAACTCGAAACTCGAAAACTCGAAATTTCTCAAAACTCGAAAACTCGAAAACTCGAAATCTCCCAAAACTCGAAAACTCGAAAACTCGAAATTTTCAAAAACTCGAAAACTCGAAATTTCCCAAAACTCGCAAACTCGAAAACTCGAAATTTCCCAAAACTCGAAAACTTGAAACTTTGAACTCGATTAACAACCCTAGACCCAACCTTTCTTTTGAATGTCCAAATGTCTCGATGTGTCGTTCCATAGTCCCTTCTGTAATTCTGTTTCTCCTATAATTTATGGGTCGAGCGATTTTCACCAGATTTTCATTCAATCCCCGTAGACAAAGTCGCCTCACGTATGTTATGGGTTGACCGTGGCTGTTGTAGTTCGATTGGCTAGCTATTCAATAATATTGACTACAACAAGTACCATTCATTAAGTGAGCGTGAAACCTTGAACTGCGTTCTTTTCGGCCTTTTTCTTTATATTGTGCTTCAGTTATCAGTGTATTTCTTTTGATGAGCTGCTCCATCATGTGCTTTGCTGACCGAAATCTTTGAAAACCGGAGCTCGTTATAGTCGCCATTTTCCCCATAAAGACAGCAGAGGGTTCAATTGATTGAGCGATGCGGGGCGAGCGGTCGTTGATTATCTGCCAGCAGTTGAGAGAGTGTGTAGATCAATGATACGCAGACGAACTGGCCGCTCGCCAAACCCCGCCCCTTACAAAATCGATGATACGGTGTCCACAACGGTTTGACAAATCCTATATCAGGCACCAAGTTGGTCACGTTTTAATTGCCTAATGTTTGTCATAGATTGTGCTATGACAAAAAAATACTAAATTTTTCAACGACCGAGTTTGGTTTGTTCGCTCATTTCGATGTTTCTCATCATTCAGTATTAGCATGGGTATTATGTTCAGCAGTGTTTTCTCTATATTTTGATTTGAAATGTGAACTGAAGTGTTGCACATTTGTTTTTCATTGCAGAACCTCAGGTGAATGGGAGGAACTTCTTACCAACCCGACTCTTCCCGTAACAAATCGAACCGATTCTTCCCCGAACCAGATGGTTCGTTTCAAAACCGAACCGAATCGGGGCTGACAAGGATGGAACCGAACCAATACAACTAGTTAATGCTGGAGTTGATAGACTACGTAACGTTAATTAAGTTTGGTGCGGTTTCCTGTCGGTTTGAGAACGCAAGTGATTCGGTTACTCACCGAACCAACTGGTTCGGGGGAAAGTGATTCGATTTTGGTTCGGGAAGAGTCGGTTTGGAAAGAAACTTGCCGCTATATAGTGATCGAGTAGTTCAACTCCCAGCAGGTGTTTATAACTCTTTGTTCTTATCTCTGTGGACTATGTCTGGAATTGTGCGCGCCTCATACCAACTGTGTGAAACCTCTCAACGCGCTCAACTAAGTGAGTTACTTTTCGTCAGGAAAAGGAAATTATGCATGATTTATTTCGACATTCTTATAGTTGAAACTATAATAGTTGATTGGAAACCCTTGAATGTCTTGATGAATCATATTCATTCATTTTATTTCGTAAAACTTCAAAATAACTGACTGATTTTCGTTGAGAAGACTGTTGTTGGCGATAAATTGACTGACCGCTGAGTCCATATCTCATTTTCCCTGAAATATCATTAATTATAGACTGAAGGAAAAAGAAAAACAGAACATACACTAATGTTATTGAATATTATGATGAGTAGAACACATGAAAAACAAAGAATTTCCGTGTGTGAGTCAGATTACATAGGCATTTCGGGTTATAGGGATCAGCCGGTCTGCGTATCCTAGATCTACACACTCTCTCGTCAACTGGTAAAAACCAAACTAAGTATTAACACTATATATGTATGCCGGTGAAAGCCCTCCTAAACGTTTCCGGAATGTAGTTTGATCAGACAAACACAGAAGAGTTATTCGTCACCCTTCTACTGGACACAGACTTTGGTGGTAACTGTTTGTTTTAAAAGTAACCTGATTTCGATATTATCTCAAATGTTGCTTCCCGGTGTCCACTGAGTGAACTCCAAACTGAGTTACCAAAGTATCCCTTTTCAGATTTTCTTTTGAGCAATTGAAGATACTTTTTTGGTACAAAATCTAGTTCGAAACGCATAATGACATGTTAAAGGGACCGTTCCTCTTCAATTTGATGATTTGAGATATTTTCAGCGCACGAATTGTCCGCAAAACATCCGTGAAACGTATCATAAATTCTATCACGTAACAATTGACAAATTTGAAAGTGTTTTAGTTATCTATGCCTCTTTTTATTCTAGTTAAGATTGAGGTTGTGTGTATTAAAACCGAATAATCATCATTTGACCAAAAATATTGCGATACAGTAACCTTAAAGATAATTTGGCTCATAGAAAGCATGGTTCTCGACTGATTTTCATTTTTCTTCTTTTGTGTAATAGTGAGGAATCACCAGTACACCATCAAAGCAGTATCTTGAAATTTCATGTTTAGTAATCGATTCAAATTATAGAGGAACAGTCACATTAATTGAATCGAATTGTTCTATGAACTAAAGCTTGGAGTTGGTCGAAAAACGATTCTTTCAACGCAGGTTATTTTTCTATAAAGGTGATATACTATCGATTGAGCAAAGGGAATACGAATACAACAGTATGTTGTTGAAAGTAGGATTGTCTGGTCACTTCACTGTTTCACTTCTTTTTCATAAGCCGAAGGCAGTATTTTGTTCAGTGTTCGGTTTCCTTTGCTTTACAATAAAAATAAAATAGTGATGATTTGACAAATTTTACATGTAGTTGAGATTCAAATAATTAACCAAGGCGCGTTGAACAATATCAAAAGTAGTCCGCTCAGCTATGAAGCACAAAACTCCATAACTTATCTTCCTTGTACTATTTAATTGTTAACAGTTACACTCGTCACAAGCGTATAATAAACTATAGAATTATCAAATCGATAGTTGAAAACCAGCATACTAAAATTGAACTTGCAACCACATCAAAAAGACAACATTTATTTTATACTCACCTTGATGTTTCACATCATCTTTGTAAACCACGACTAATATTGTGAACAGTGGGCTTCTCATAAACAGTTCGGCTTTCCAACGAGTGAAACATAGAAATACGTTAACATCTTACCAGGAGTTCGCAAGAAATAGCGAGATCACGTGATATGAACTTCATGAACATCTCTTGACCTCTACATCACGGATCAATAGCAAATGCAACATAATAAGACAATTTTTAGTTGATATTTTCCATTATTTTGGTAGTTTAGCGTTGTCTAAAACTATCTTTGCAACCAGATCGGGAACTCTGAGAACATTTTCTATTTCGCCCTCTACCGTAATCCCCCCCCCCCCACCTTCGTTATTTTGATAATGAATGCAATATTATAAGAATATAGTGAGCAATTCACATAACATCGTTCAATAATGAAGAACCTACCCATTTTCACTAAGACGGCTTCAGGCATAGTTACCTGTTTTCTATATAGTTACCATGTTCAGTTACCACTTGTATTCGTGTCGTTATATCTAGTGAAATCTACAGAAAATCAGTTTTTCTTCTGTTCGTATCATCTTTTCAGTTTGAGTAACTCGCTCGCGGTGTGTATTGCGTATATTGCTTCAATAAGCAAACACTGATCGCAAACAAAAACCTCACACATTCTATTTTTTTCTAATGTAGTGGCCCACGTTATTGCCATTAGTTTAGAGTTTCCAGTATACATTTATTCACAATGAGCCATACTATTTATGTTTCCATTCCATGTATTTTTGTCATACGCTTCCATAGCGTGTTCATTTATTCATTCTTCCAAACAAAAGTATAGACTATAATGAAATAGAATAAAATTCGTAAAAAGTGGGGAACCAGGAAGTGTGTGAGTTCTGTTCGGTTTAACCGTTTTCAGCAAAAAGTGAACAATACATGGTTGTGAATCAGTGTGCAACAGAAATAGAACAATACATTTGTTTGCACAAAGGTTCACAAAGAAAACAATTTGAAAAATGTAATTTTAGTGTGAAAGTGCATAGTGGATTCACGTAAGTACGCTGTGAACCGTTGTGCAAACGAATGTATTGTTCTATTTTTGTTGCACACTCATTCACAACAATGTATTGTTCACTTTTTGCTAAAAACGGTGAAACCGAACAGAACTCACACACTTCCTGGTCCCCCACTTTTTACGAATTGCTCTCTTCTTGCTAGTTGCACTAGTACAACCACTTTTAGAGTAGAACAACAACAATGAATTTTGAAAAACTGGTGACGATCAAACATCCTGATATCTAGACCAAGTTTCGAGTTTTCCAAATGGGTTTTTCAAATTATTTTTAGCGCCAATTAACCTGTGAAACAAGCGTGATTGACGAACTCGTACAAAAACCGCCTTTTTCCACTTCATTTATTGAAATCTGAGCTTTGTGATGAATCTGTGTCATTATAGTACAAAGACAGTCTTTTCTATTTTTGCGCCAGTAGAGCCAGCGTTCGGTGGTGCCTAATGTTAACCATAGTACCACAATTCCAGGAAAAGCCGGTATTCACTATTTTAACCTCTATGCAAAATTTTAGATCATTTCACTCGTGGGAGCCTAAATTTTTCGCAGCTTGGCGCCACTTGGCGCCCGCGCCAGGCGCCATAAGCAACATGACATGACCGAACTTCTGGCGCCGAGCTATATTCGAGGTTCACGCATGTGTTCCAAACATTAGCCAATTTGGTTCAGTGGTTTTTTTTCAACCTATGCGGACACCGGACGGGAGACGAGGGACGACGAACATTTTCATAACACGAGAGCACAGTTTTTTTTTCAAAGTGGACCGCGATGAAACCTTCTGATCCATTATTTAAGGTTATAGGGATTTCAATTTGAAAACGCCAATTGTTAAATTGGAAGTTCCTATTTTCAATTTTGGCGCCAATTGGCGCTTAGAATGGGCGCCGTTGGTAATATGGTATATGGTGAATAACAAACCTCTATGGCCTCCTTTAGTTATAATTCATACTTGTCTGCAAAATACCAGTCAAAACAGTATACTTTGCAAGTTTTTTCTCATTCCATTAACATGACTGCAACCAGTACCATTTATAAAACGAGCGTGAAACCTGGAACTGCGTTCTTGTAGCTTTTCTCGTCATTGTGTGCATATGTGAGTTACTAGTGTATTTATTTCGACCAGCTGCTCAATCATTTTCCTTTTTGACTGAAATCTTCAAAAACCGGAGATTGTTACCAAACTAGGCACCAGGTTTGCCAAGTTCAAATTCTCGAAGCTGTCTGCAATTGTGCAAACACATCGCCATGACAAAAAAGAAAAGTAAACCACAAAAATTTCAAACTTAACAGCTGGAAGTTGGTATCTACATTTGAACAAATTTCCCAGCGACCAAGTTTCGCTATTCCACACTTCGCTGTTTCATATCATTTTCATATAGCCAGGGTAATACTCAGTGCAGTTCTTCGCTTCTAATTCCATCCATAAAAAAATACATTGTGTACACTTACATTTCCATTGTACTAGCGTAGTTTGAGGGTGTTCAGTTAGTTCGATTATAGAGTAGTCTTCTGCTTGGAACGCGCTTTGTTTATTACAAACTCGCGTTCAGTCAAAACTATCTTGCAACAAATCTAGATATATAGTGTGTCCTGAAGAGACGTCAGACGACGAGAGGGAAAATCTGTCATGACAGTCACGCTGTATAAACAGTATTTACTGTTCTGCAACGACGCTTGTTCTGCTTGTTCTGAGTGTGAGAATTTGTTACGATATCTGTATTCGACTCATAAACTGTCTGCCTCGAATCTGCGAAATCTCAAGAAGATTTCTCTAATACTCGCTAAATACTATGTTTCAGCATAAACCCGACAACCTTGAATTTCACACAAAAATTATGATCTCAATGAACAAGAATGTGTTCATGGTTCTTATTTTTTCCGATTCTATACTCGTCATTAATAGTTCAATTTCAGTTCAAAGCGAAATTTTCTGATGTTTATATATTGATGAAGGCTGAAAATGGATTAAATGTGTGGTTCTTGACAACTGCAGGTATAAGTTAATGGTTTCAATCCACGTTACATATTGCACGTTTTTTTTTTTTCAAAATTGTGATTGTTCCTAACTGCACTTGGATGTTGCACATCTTCTTTATATATAGAAAGCAAACATACAGATGTTGGAACGGGAATAGTAATCAGTGTGAAGACTCCAGAAGTGAATTCAAACCGATTTTGATTGATGGTTGTTTTTTCAAACTAAAGGGTCGTTTTTCTGCTTTATTACTGACTAGCCTATAAATAATAGTTGAGTTTTGTGCATTATGAGAGAAAACTCACTGAACCCTTAATACCAAAGCCGTCTTGAATCAGGAGAGGAATGATTGTCAAATATTATCTTTTCACTGAGCACATAGATCAATCAACCAATATTTCGTGATGACTTAATGTTGTTGATTCAAATAAACATAACATTCCCAGTGAATTCTTTGAAACGTTTTATTTCACAATAATTTACTGTATATTGAGCGAAACTCGAACTCGGGTCTATATTTATATAGACATTTGATAGTCTCCAGTTCATTTTTATAGTTCCAGTTATGTGAAGAAATCGTGAGTAGTATCCTTTTGCGGACCAAAAGTAATTCGGATACTTAAGCGCGTTGAGAGGTTTCACACAGTTGTTATAAGCTGCGCACAATTCCTGATTCGGTAACAGAATTTATCAAATAAAACTATAAATACAGCGGGAGAGTGCGATATGCACAGGGTAGACCTGCTCTTGGTAGGGATAACCCTATATTATTATTTTGCTTTGATCCGAATTGGTGAGTTGTATAGTAAATTATCTGAATCTTAACACAATCTCATTTCAATCAGAACAAACCACGAAACCCAACTATCTGACTTTTTAAGGTGCGACTATCATGCCCGACTATCGACTTTTCTGAATCTTCCCGATCATTGAATTTTGCACATGCCAGACCCGGTAACTCTGAATGGAGGCGACCGACCACACATTTCGAACGAGAATGAACCACAGTTTCCAACCATCGATTGAGATTTTGCAGGACGGGCGAGTGCGCGACGGCGCTATTTTCCAATTTTTTTGAAAGAACACATAATCCAAACCACAAAATATCCTTTTTCAATGAAAACTGACCACTGAAACTCAATTGTCGATTGATTCCCGGAACGCGCGCGTGCGCGTGAATTTCAGCATCACTTTGGCAGGGTCCATACTTTTTACGCGCGCGTATTACGCGGGCGTAGTATAGTCTGTTTCACGAAACAATAGCCCTCTACAGTAAGATAATGAAAATTTTAAGTGAACTTATCATATCTTGTAGGTGTTGTACATAGTTTAAGCTTTGTGATTTCGTTTCCAACTTTGGGCACTACAAGCATACAAAACCGTGAATCTTTAATTAAGTTTGTTGACTAGATAAATGCGTTTAAATTTCTGATAGATTACTGTAGAAAGTCATCGATTGGTGAAACGAACTATACGCCCACAAGCATGTAAAAACGTCCTGATTTAATACGCGGGGCGTGATACGCGTTGCATTACGCCGAGTTCACCCAACCCGTTAATAAACTTGATTATTCTGATTTAAGTCAGAAATGAACAACGTTCGATTTATAATTGATTTCTATTGCTTCAGCTTATTAAAAATGCTGAAATTACCAAGTTTTTTTAAAGTTTCAAATTTTTTTCGAAAACACCGGAAATTGACCTAAACTAGTTGAAAACTTATCAAACATTGAATGAACACATTATTGTGAGTATCGGAAAGTAAAATTCACGAAAACAATATAAAATAATGTATATTTTGAGTTAACTCATGAAAAACGTCAGCGTTTTTCGAAAAACGTTATAAGCTTCAAACGTAAAACGCGTCTCAAATCAAGTACGCGGCGTACTTGATTTGCGCGTATTACGCCGATAAAAGTATGGACGATGTTTTTGAAGTACGCTACGCCAAAATTTCGCGTAATACGCCGACGTAAATCGATAATCATGATTTGTACACGAAGTACGCGGGCGTAATACGCCGACGTAAAAAGTATGGACCCTGCCTTTCACTGAGCACATATCTCAATCAACCATGCAAAGCATTTCAGTTTGAATCAAATAAACATTTTACCAACAGCGAAATTTTCGAAAGTTTATTCTACAATAATTTACTAAGTATATTGAGCAAAACTTGGATGTGCGATAGATAAATAAAAACTAGATATTCATTGCTGTCGAAAACCAAAAATGTTCAAACAAAAGCTATTTATCAAGTTCTAGAAAAGTATTCGTGCTACTATTAACATTATTCACTGTATTTAAAAATACCATTTTATAATTACACACATAAGACCCGTATACGTTTACAGAACCTAAAATTCAATAGAAATCCACAAAATATGATTGGCTACATTAATATCTGGAGATAATTTGCTATCAACCCAACTAAATACCACACCAACAGTTTCAACAATCTCAAGAACTAAATTGAAACGGAATTTTAGAGAAACAGTTTTTTCTAGCATACAACAGGAACCTAAGACACCGTATCTACACTCTGAAACTCACCAGAGTAACCAACAAAAGGAAATACTTCGTTTAAAATAAAGTTACACAGCAACAACTGCCGACACCGTACATCTAGAGTCCGAATGTCTTCAACGGTAGGTGCTACAGGATCGAAAAAATCGAATCACACATCAGACCTGAAAGACACCGTATCTATGCCGTCGGCTGTCCATAAATGGCGCATTCTTTCGGCGCCGGCTCCAGTTTTTTACACAAATTCTCCGCCAAATCATAGATGGCGTCCGTATTTCTTTCTCCGTCGATCATAATCCAAGGAACGAAGGTCATCGACGGTCGAAGGCCCACCGTGCGAGAGCCGGAAAGCGCCAGCAGACGGCGACCGCGCGCGCCCGTCGCGCACTCGCGCGTCCTGTAAAATCAATCGATAATTGGAAAAGAATTTCATCAATCGATAATTGGCCCGTCGCACACTCATGTTTACTGATAGTCAATCGATATTAGGGTTTTTGTGGTTTGTTCTCAATCGGAATGTGTGTTTATTGGTCATTTCCATTTAGAGTTAGATGTTCAGGTTTCGCATATGCAATCAATCGATAATTGGAAAAAACGGCAACTACTAGAAAAATCGATAATTGCACCCTGGAAAATTAGATAGCTGGGTTTCGTGGTTTGTTCTGATTGAAATAAGATGGTGTTTCGGTTCAGAGCATGTTCTGTACAACTTGTGCAGCACGGCAAAAAACAAAAATAGAAATATAGGGTTCGCTCTTCCAAGAGCAGGTCTACACTACTGCTGTGTACGCTGTACTTATAGTTTTGTTTTATTCTTGTTGAGAACCAAAAGTGCAAATGTGCGCAGCATATAACAACTGTGTGAAACGTCTCAACGCGTTTAAGAAACTGAGCGACCTTTCTCATAACTTAAACCGTAATAATGAACTGGAGACACTTAAATAATAAAGATTATGTGGTCCAATCGCAACGCTTCAGTCCTTTAAATTGCAACATATTTTTCCATTGCAGTTTAAAGGAACGTTGACACGGAATCGGTCCCCATGATCGTCCTGCTTGGAATTTCTTTGTAAATTTACAAAGGTTTCTGATTTTGTGAAAAATTAACAGAACTGACTGATTTTCGTTGAGAAGACTGTTGTTAGCAATACATTGACTGATCGCTGAGTCCATATCTCGCTTTCCCTGGAAATAAAGTATTTAAAATGTAACTATGACCGAACTGGGGATGCAGCTTGCTCAGACATGCACAACAGAAATTTCCGTCACCCTTCCGTTTCACCCAAAACTTGGCTATAACCGTTAGTTGCAAAGTTTTGGTGTTGTTTTCCATGCTAATTTGCGGTTACCGGTCTGTTGGGATACCCTGAAAAAGTTACCAATAAACTGGAATAAAATAAAGATTGGACCAGTCAACCTCTTTACACCGCAAAAGAGAGCAATATTGTCGGTCTAATTTTAACGTCTTCCAACAAAAACTAAGTACAAACGTGAAAGAGAACATTTAGCTGGGCAGTTCAGAAGTTTACTTTTACTTTTCCAAAATAGTCGTTACCTTCCTAGAAGGCTCTTTTCCATTCAACTGCGCCCTTCTGACGCCAACAGGATTTTCACGTAACATGCAATTATACGGGATGAATCTGGTATTGTATTGTATTGTTAAAATGAGAAAAGCCCTGAAAATTCACCTGAATACAATTGACGATTGGTACAATCTTTTCCGGGAATCCGACACGATCGATGACACAATTCATGAGTTGGTTGAGCAGACATTCGTTCGATCCATGTTGACATGAGCATCTAAGATGGAGGAGGTTACTGTAGGTTTAGAGAGAGAGAGAGAGAGAGAGAGAGAGAGAAAGAGAGAGTGAAAGAAAGAGGGGGGAGGGACAGAGAAAAAAGAGATACAGGGTGTGTGAAAGGGAGATAGGTAGGTTGGAAGATTAATAGACAAGGAAAGGACTAGAAAATGTGAGTGAGAGAACCGAGAGAGAAAAAGAGTGAGAGAAAATGATAAAGAGAGAGAAAAAGAGAGAAGAAGAGAGGAAGAGAAGAAAAAGGCTCACTCGAAGTCGTCATCCTTTTCAATGCATCTCGCCTTTCCGAATGGAACGAGCGTTAGTTCTATCCTTCCAGTGTGACCCAACATTTCCCAGGCCCTCATCAGCTGTTTGTGCATAAATCTAAAACATTCATTTGAAATAACATTTGAAACAGGATAAAAAACATCGAATAGTTTCGCTTTTCGATAGCTGTTTGTCTGCACATTTTCTTAACCTAATGCTTATGAGACTACAAATCTCTTCTCTATATAAGTTGTGAAACACTCGACTGGTAGGTTGACCGAAAGAGGACCGAGCAAGCTAACTAATTTGAGTGAATTTCCTATCGGAGTAATGTACATGATGAAAATTTTCCGTACTTAACGAGACCGTTCAGATTTTGTTAATGAAGTGACCATCTATGTTCCCGAAGTGAGTGAATTTTCAAAATCTAGTCTTCATTTGCTGTTTTTAGGTACTTTCCCTAGCATGTTGAAACAGAAACAAGTGGGAGCAAAACCAAAATCTCAATATTTCGCAGTACGCGCTGTGTCTGAGAAATGACTTCGTTCGAACACGTACCTCTGAATTAGGGTTGTTAATCGAGTTGAAAATTTCGAGTTTTGCGAGTTTCGAGTTGAACTCAAAACTCGAAATTTCGAGTTTATTTCGAGTTTATTTTTGTAACAAAATCTGAATGTATTAATAACTTTCTACAAGCAAAAAGCTCAGATCTCACCACTAAACTGAAAAGAATCATAGAGAACAGGAAAGAGGGTCGCATTTTGCCTCTACCCCATGTTCAACGAATTATCGCTCGTTTTCGGAAGAAAAGTAATTTTAGACACTGTGGCTGGTTAGTTACCTGCGTCTCGTCAATCATGCACTATTTCTCTCTCTCTCTCGCATCCCATGGGACATATCTGCTAGGGAATAGTGTGCAGAATGAGAGACGAAGGATTCTATCTACACAGCAGAAAATTGCTGTGTATTTGTTCAGAAAACCCAGAAAACTAACAGGTTTAAGAATTTGGGAATACTTTACTTTTGCTTACTTTTTTGTACTTTTTACTTTTTACTTTTTACTTTAACTTTTTGGTACTTTTTACTTTTACTTTTTGTACTTTTTGGTACTTTTCGTACTTTTGTACTTTTTGGAGACTTTTTGGAGACTTTTGCACACAACGAAATTTCCAAGTGTCCTCCATAGGTCTCCAAAAACTTCTTGAATTTGAAAATATAATATTTCGAAACCAACCTAGAAGTATCAGGACACTGTGATTCCAGATAAATTTCCAGATTCACCGAGTTCAATTTCGGTTTTGCGGGGACTCCGGGAGGCGCCATGATCTGAAACATTTGAATGCTTTTGAAACGTATTTCATATAAATCGACTTCGATACGCCTTATTTCATTTAAACTTCCCATATCATCACTGCAAGCGCTCGTTTCTCGATTGTTTGGTTTTTCTAAGCGAAGTTTGCCATAAGTTGAGTGAATGTTTCAAACCTCTATTATAGCTTTCCATGGGCTCATGGTTTCTAGTTTTGCACGGAAGTAGCTTATAGCATTGTCTAAGTGTTTGTAGTCGGTGATTTGTATGTTTTAGTATGTAGTATGTTACTCTATTTCTCTTATTGGTGCACCCTTACTTTTTGTACGCTAAATATGACACAAAAGTGTCCGAATGTTTTAAACCACTAATATAAGTTCCCATAGTTTCATTATATCCAGTATAGGGATCTCTGAATGTCAGTAGTCTGAAGTTTGTAGTCTGCTCACTGCTCATGATAATCTCCTAGACCCATGAATTTTCATTAATGTAGAGCCATATTTCACAAAAACGCAATTTCACTGGTATACTTCTTCTCTAATGCAAACTTCATAAATCAAACCGCAAGCGCTCTGTTACCTATTAGTTTTCAAGTAAAAACTTCCCAAAGTTCACTGGCTGTTTCATAGCCCTATTATAAGTTTCGATAAGATCATGATTTTAGTATTACTTTGTAAAGACGTGCGTAGTCATCTGTTGTGAGAAATTTGTCTCTTTGGTCTCTTGCTATCTCTCGCGTTTAATATGATACAAATACGGCTGAGTCTTTCAAACCGCCAATAATACTTCCCAAATACTTAAGGTTTATAGTATAGCATTGTCTAGTTCAGTTGTGTCACTGAATTTGTAGTCTGTAGTCTGCTCACATCCCAGAATAATCGATTGGCCGACGATAAATCTGCCAGGTGATCGGAACAGTTTCGGCGGAAGAAGAGACAGTTGAGCGAAACGAGGTCCTTCTTCAGGAGTCGGATGGGATTTAGTCCTTTAACCTCGGCCAGAGAGGGAGAGAGCACAGATAGACAGAGAAAAATCGATAGTAGATGCATGTTCTCTGAAGGAAACTAGGTTAAGGATTTTTAGCAGAGGCTAATAGTTGATTATACAGAGCTCGGAGCGAGAGGGAATGAATGGATGGGATAGAACGAGAGAGAGAGAGAAAGAGAGAGAGAGAGAGAGTGAGAGAGAGAGAAAGATGGAGTAAGAGCGCGATAGACCGACCGACGGAGACAGATAAAACAATTATCAAGCGAAACTTCCTACTGTCATACGACGTTTAGTATTTTATTGAACGTTGTTGCCAACTACATTCTCAAAAGAGCATCTACTTAGTACAAACTATTTTGTACAGATTGAATCTTTCTCATTTATCACTATTGACTATCATTATTTGATTCTATACTGTTATGAATGTTCTATTTAGTTTGTAGAGCAAATGTAATGCAACCATTGATTGAACCACGCGGACTTCATTTTAATACTATTTGTGAAACATCAGACCAGTGAGGGAAGGGCAACATAACCGAGAACATGCAACATTGTGATTCTCAATACTGCCATATTTTCGATATAAATTTGGTCTATACACTTAGAACATCTTACGTTCGTTGCATTGCGCCAGACGTATTACTACTTCGAGCCAACCTTCCTTTCTCATACTTGTCGTGAAACACTGGACCGCTAGTTCATGTCAACGAGAACAGAAAAAGATCTTGTGTAACTTTTGCTGCTACATTATGATTTTAACCTTCCTACTAGTACAAGTATTGTAACATTGTATCGCTGATTTATGAAGAGGCCCAAGTGCTTTACGATTGTATCAGTATTTTTCTCTAACCGTGTTTAAATACTAATAGCGAAACATTTGACCACTGAAAAACGTGAAAGAAGGGAGAAAATGAAGAAAAGTGACGATTTGAGTGAGAGACAATGCATCATATGTTCGATGCGTCAAAGATTCTTCAAAACGATATGGAAGGATCCGTGAGATAGAGAAATAGTCAATTATTCCCGTACTAAAACGGAAGTTGGTTATAAGTATGCGAGATGGTATTTATACGCTTTATGAAACATTAACTTTATTGAACTATTGATTACTTACTGAGTATTAAGAAAACTTCATTGCATTCGAAGCTTTATTGAATATGATTTTTTAGTGAATGAAACATGTCTATGCTTTCAATGAAAATAAGCTCAGAAACTGACATGAAGTAGCGCTAACCATTCATAATCTGGAATAAAAATGGACGTTTTCGGAAAAATTTAGTTATTTTTGAATGCTTTTCGATGCGCATTGAATGAAAATGTGAAAGGCTTACTCAAAATATGAATAATTCTGCTTTTGTTCTTTGTTGAATAGAAAGCTTTTGTTGTAGAACTTTGCTGCTGGAAAGTTATACAGCTGTTCAAAAATTTATGGAATCAAAATTCTGAGGAAAGAAACGCGTTTATACTTACGTCAGTTGAGTGAACTCAAGTTTTATAAGAGTTTAAAGTTCGAAGTTCAAAATATTCAAAATTTGTTTCGACTTTTCAAGTTTACCACACAGTAAGTTCATAATGCACTCAAGTGCATTCACGTTTCAGAGTTTGATACGACTTTTTTTACTTTTCAATAAACTGAAGTCTTAAAATTCACCAAGTTTGATATTTCTTGAAGATTTCCAAAATTATAAAGCAGTTGAGTGTGAGCAGTACAAGTAGAGACGCTCATGCGAAAAAGAAGAGAGGCATGTGCTTGAAATGTGATATTATCTCGGGAGAAAATAACAGAGAACAAGAACAGAAAAGAGAGGAAAGTTGTCTCTGCGAATGAGAGTAAGAGAAACAATAGAGAAAGAGAGAAAGAAAAAGAGAGAGAAATAATAGGAGAAAGAGGAAGCGACAGAACAGGAGAGAAAGTGAGAAATAGGGGAAGACGGAGAGAAAGAAAGAAACATAGAGAGGAATGGGACGGAGGAAGCAAGAAAGAGAGAGAAAGGAAAGAGATAGAGAGAGAGATTTCTGAGAGTGGGTGTGGAAGCTGAATGTATATTACGAACGGGGTTCGTTTTGAAATTGCGCAACAGCGACATTTGAATGATTGTGGTCAGCGGTGCTATTACAACTACATGCACAACGGAAGTGGAATCAAGGAAGTATTACGAGGGAAGAAATGAAGAGAGAGAGGGAGAGGGGGAGGGGAGAGAGGGTACGAAGGTAGAGAGATGGAGCAGAGAGAGAAGAGAGATGAGGAGAGAGAGGAGAGAGAGAGAGAGAGAGAGAGAGAGAGAGAGAGAGAGAGAGAGAGAGAGAGAGAGAGAGAGAGAGAGAGAGAGAGAGAGAGAGAAATGAGAATCTTGACACCTAACAATTCTTGTAGAAAAATGTCGTAGCTACACGCTTACTCGGCTCCTTCTCCACCCTTTTCTCAAAAGTGCCCAAATGTTTCATTAGCAAACCTGTCACTCAGTCAGTCAATTATGAACATAATGGCTCCGCGCTTACTTTCGGAAAGGAAATGTGTAGTTTTCTACATGATGTATATAGTGGGTGCCATTATTATAAATTTCTGTCTCTCGCCGGAATCGAACCTGCGAGCAAAAGATTCGTAGCAGAGCGCGATAACCGCTGCGCACATAACCGGCAAGCTTCGGAATCAGAGACATGCGTGCGTACACAGAGGGAAGTGAGATATACAGTACCCTCCCGCCATTCCGTTGGCGACGACTATAGAGGTGCAGAGGCCGGAACGATGTATCTTCAAACTTTATCAATAAATAACTTTTTAGATAGTATTCACTAATCTAACTTTTTCTATTCATTTATTCGTTAACTTAATTCAAGCTCAATCTGTTCATTCAAATACTTGAAACTCAATTCAATTGTTGCTGTGTAGTCAACGCTGAGGACCTTTATATACAAGAAATTCAAACTTAGCGCGAGTCCACATCAAAAATAGAAGTACACCGTAGTTTATAGCTCCCTCAGTCTAATTTGCTTTTCAATTTTAAGTGTCTTATTTTGATACTTATTTGACACATAATTTAGGTTGTATCTTGTATTCAACATCCAAGAACTTGAAGACGAGAGGTTCAAACTCAGCCCGAATTTCATTCACATGAGATTTTAATCCATCTCGTATAATGTATTTACATATACTTACACAAGGATGTATTTACATATTCACTATTTACAAACACTTACAATAAAGTCTAGAAACATATACTTACATATACCCCCCTTTCCGGTAATTTGTAAATTCTTATTACTTTCATTCACATCAGAAAATAATAGATTCCGTACCTCAGCCCGATATCCAAACTCGGGGTTACTGTAGGGCTGTCGAATGAACCATCGGTAGATCAAAAAGAAGATGAGGAGGAAGGCGACCGAGTAGAGGCCGCGACGCCACGACGGGCGGCTCATTCCACGACGGAGATGGGCTGGAATCGGGGGAAGTTAGGGGGGAGATGGGTGTAGTTTCAGTGAGAGAAACCGTTGTAGTTTCATCCATTGGTGATTGTATAATTATAGTTTGTTAATGTGGGTGATCAAAAGAGATATTCGGAACCCACGCTCGGAACTCACAAATACTAGTTTAGGAGAGAATTATTGGAGTTTGATCTATTCTAACTTAGAAAGGAAAACAATTGTAGTTTGATCTAATATACACATCAAAAAGTAGCTTCTACAGTTCGTTTTACTAAGTCAGGACGGCTGAAAGCATGGTTCAGCAAGGAGTAGTTCTAGTTCGGACCACGAAACCCATTTAAACACCTAAAGATTCATTTTTTTGGTTGAAATATCCTGCATAGGGTCAAAAACTGTAGTTCGAAGTTCGATTGGTCGTACACAAAGAAGTAATGTCCTTAGTAAAAAGCTCTTTTGACAAAAAGTTTGCTGTTTGCTAGTCGAGTTGGTGGTAGGAATCAAACTCAAATTTATTGGATCCACGAAGGCCACGAAGTTTCACTCAAGTTTTGGTAAGTTTTTCCACAGCCACAGCCGAAAATTCAGATGCTCACCTCTTTTTAAAAATTGGACAGTGGTTCGTACGCGGCCGAGCATCTTTGCATGCGGAAAACAAGTGAAAGAAACAAGTTCTCAATCTTGTATAAACGTTTTGTATAAACGTTGAGACAAAAACACGAAACCACGTTAATCAACGTGTTTTTAGTATGCTAATCAAAAGCGCGAAAGCGCGAAACCGTCACTCTTACATGAAATACAACAGATTAATAATAATAACAATAATAAATAATAGTATATCATCATTATCATTATTAATAATCATCATTATTTGTATTATTTGTACCACAGTATCTTCTAATACCTACTGGAGATAATGGGTATACTTATACAGTACAATTTAATGATGAAGTTCTGGTTGAAAAGTCTACATGCAGAGTATCTCAGTATCATTTTTCGTCTCCGTTTATTATTGAAGAAGGACAATTATGTGGTCCAATCCCAACGGTTCAGTCTTTTAAACTGCACTACATTTTTCAATGGCAGTTCAAACGACCGTTGACACGGGATTGGTTCACTTTATCGTTCTTCTTTAATGGGGTATAGATTCGGAAATAGATTTAGGAATTTTCACACTAATCAAAGGCGTACAGTATCCGTCACTCTTACATCAACTTCTGAAGTACATTGTGTTGTAGGAAAACAGTTGCTCTAGTCAAAATGTATGCTGGATTTGATAAAAGGGCTTCCAAAAAGTCAAAAAGCCAACATTTTTTGCATGATATTCAACATCAATCATGTATGATTCTCGAGTTGTAACGTCGCGGAAATGTTATTTTATGCTGCTTTGATGTAATAATCACATCGAAACGACGTAAACGAAATTTAACCCATAAATGTTAATCAACTTAAGAAATTTTTATTTTCTTTCTGGATTACGGTTAACTTAATTATAACGTTTTTGAAAATATCAGTCCATTAACTTAAACACACTAACATTTACACTCTGTTTTTCTAATCTCAATACTAAAATAACTCGTTTAAGCACTGTTTGAATCTCACGAAATGACTTGGGTGAAAAATTATGTGAAAACTGCTCGAATCCACTGAGCCGCGAAAGATGTACTACTAGTACTAATGAGAACCAGCTGCAAGAAAATAATATTGTCGTTCCTGTCATGAATGAACCTAAGTATACTGAGTGAAACACTCATGCAATCTAGAGAAAATCAAGAGTGCTCGATTGATGTACGTTAGTTGTTCCACGTGTTTTCTACAGTGTGATGCTCGAACTAGATAAATTATGTAAACAATTGTGAAAAACTGAACTTTTTTGTTTCAAATGCAGAAAATTTTAGTTGATGAATTCGAAAACAAATCAAGCTCTGTTTACCTTTACTAGCATCAACTAACAAAATAAGTTCCTAAAAATTTGAAAGTAACTATTCTATTTTTCTTCGGTTAGCGTTGGCGGTTATGAAACGGAATATATCTAGCTCACTTTACACGCTTCACGTGAAATATACATTTACTTGAAATTATATTTACTAGTAACACACATTTCACGTGGCCATAAAATTTACTATGAAAGTGCAGGGTCTGAAGTCAATCAATGGTTGAGGCAAACGTTTGGTCAACTCTCAATATTTGCACTTTTCCCGCGTCAATTGACACGCGGGATTCTATTGACTCACGTGTACTTTGTAGTCTGAGAGGACAAAAATAGACAATGATCACGGTCAACGTTACATTATAGTTCACACCATTCCTACTGAGACTCCTACAGTAACTTTACAAACGTTTCGGAGGCAATTGTGACGCTGCAAAGTCAGTTCATCAAAAACCCTCTCGTACATTCCCCGTACACAAGTAGTGAGTGCTAAATTTATAAATTTCTGTCTCTCGCCGGAATCGAACCTGTGAGCAAAAGTTTGGTAGCAGGTCGCCAACCACTGCGCTATTAGAGCAGATAATATACAAGCTTTGGAATCGAAGACATGAGTGCGTACACAGCGAAAATTTAGATATACAGTACCCTTCCGCCTTTCCGTTGGCGACGACTATACGTGAGGGAGACGCTTTGCAAGTTTCGAAATCATACTGTAGGAGTCTCAGTGAGAATGGAAAAGACCATATCATCAAATGTGCGTATACTTCTTAACTACATTCCGTTTTTATTTTGCATTGAGTGTTGTTAGTTTAATGACTGCCTTTTAGCGATAGTACATTTCTCTTAGATATTTGATCTGATTTACCTGCAGTGTAGCGCACATATAAACATTGTGTTCACAAACCTTCCCATACTGAACCAAGTATAACATATTTTATCACATTTCTTGCGCAATACAACAGAAGCAAAATTCGGAAAACGTAGCATATATAAGAATGGGGTGCAGCACTGAACTGCGCTCATTCCAGAGATTGCTGTACAGGAAAGTATAATCTAAACTACTTTTGTAAGTTTTTCTATTGATAAATTGCGTGAAATTCAGTGGAATAATGAAACTATAATCCGTTTCATGAATATGTGACATAAATATGTGATATAGTATCCAATGAATAATTTAAAGTGTTGTTTTCATCTGAGCATTCTTTTTGAGAAGTATTTGTGATAGTTGTTAGTAGGAATATAAATACTTACAGAGTAGAGGGTCATCTTCGGATCGGCTCAGTTTGCGCATCAACGGACTGGATGGAGCGGCCAGAATGCCCTGAAACATTGGAGTGTGTTAGCATGGATAATGAGAAAATAGTTTTCGGATGAGTTTATTGCATCTCAGTGATTATAAGGCAAACAACAAATTTGATATTGACAGTATTACCCTGATAAACATGAGAATGAGAGAGAGGGAGAGAAACAGAAAAAGACAGAAACATGCAGAGACAGATAAACGAACCCAGACAAGAGAGGAGAATGAAAACGAAAGAGAGGCAGATGTGGAGGAAGAGAGAAAGAGAGAAAGAGAGAGAGAGAGAGAGAGAGAGAGAGAAAGAGAAAGAGAGAAAGAGAGCAAAATTAGAAAAAGTGAGAGAGAGAGAGAAAGAGAGAGAGAAAGAGAGAGAGAGAGAGCAAAATAAGAGAGAGAGAGAAGAATAAAGTGAGATAGAGAAACTGAAAGAGAGACACTGAACGAGGGACAGAGAAAGAAAGAGGGAAAGAAAGAGGGAAAGAGAGAGAGAAAGAGAGACGGCTGGATATAAATATGGTGAGCTGTCTCTGAGAGCATTTGGAGCACGATTGTGGACAGTTGGAAGAATAAACAACGGTCAATGGGAATTGACAGCCAGAATGACAGACTGAAGAGAGAGAGAGACAAGAGAGAGAAAGAGAGAGAGAGAGAGAGAGAGAGAGAGAGAGAGGAGACAGAGAGAGAGAGAGAGAGAGAAAAGAGAAATAGAAGGAGAGAGAAAGAGAGAGAGGGGGAGAGAGAGATTAAGTAGAGAGGGATAGAAGGAGAAGGAGACGACGAGAGAGAGCGAGAGAGGGAAAAAGAGAGAGAGGAAGGGAGATACAGAGAAAGAGGTAGGAAGAGAGCAAAAGAGAGAGAGAATGACAGACTAGAGAGAGAGAGAGAGAGAGAGAGAGAAAGAGAGGGGTGGAAAGAAAAACTACGGAGAGCGCTAAAGAGAAAACATGATGACTATCTCATTCAAACCTGGTTCGAAAACTAAACGGTACGCTTAGATTTTAAATCTAAGCGACTAGGTTTTTAGAGGCAGAAAATTCTACTTTCGTTCCTTTTACTTTTAACTGTTTCATTTTGCAACTAAGAAATAATTAATTGGAGCTTTCATTCTCATTTAGATTGATAGGGTTGTTGTTTGAACGATTTCTATCGGTTCTACTACAGGATAAGAGGTCGAGCAACAGTTGTCCATATGACATTTGATATCAAAAAGAGATTGATTGAGATATAGAGAGAGAGAGAGGGAGAAGAGAGAGAGAGGGGAAGGGAGAGAGAGAGATAGAGAGGGAGGGAGGGAGAGAGATAGAGAGAGAGAGAGAGAGAGAGAGAGAGAGAGAGAGAGAGAGAGAGAGAGAGAGAGAGAGAGAGAGAGAGAGAGAGAGAGAGAGAGAGAGAGAGAGAGAGAGATAGAAAGTGGGAGTGCAAAAAATGAGAAATACGAGCGAAGTTAATATGAAAATAGGGAAAGTGACGAGTGACAAATGAATAAAAGTCAGAGCAACATAGAAAAACATATAGAGAAAGAAGTAGAGAAAAAAAGTGAGAGAGATAGACTCTGTATTGTTTGTTAACAAGCAGTGTGCAGTATAATATATGCTTGATAACACTTTTTACGAAAAGTCGATTAAAACATTCGAACAATAAAGTTATTCACTCGAATGTGTCAGCAGAATTACAAAAGAACATTATTCATAGACTGTTGTTGTTGTATAGTTTTACAAGAAGCTTCATATTTTTTGTCATTTTGGAACATCTAGTTCTCGGAGAATATACTTCGTTTTCTCTCTTTGTATCTTCCTTTTTCTCTCATTTCTTCTCTCTTTTTTCTTCACTCTTTCTATTCTCTATCTGCCTCTCTCTCATTCTCTCTCTATCTTTTAGAGTACAAACAAAGAGATAATCAAGAGAAATGTATATATTGCCACAATTGACTATCATGACTCCGAAACAAATTTGTGAACTTTCCCGATAACATTTCCGTAATAGAAACTGAATGAAAATGTGTAACCATACTGTAGTACTGTTTTTGGGAAACTAATTCAACTATGATATTTTCCAGTTAAAGAAAAAATAGATTGATTAAAACTTTTACTGTTCACTGGCATAAAGTTGTCACATAAATAAATAAATGAACTAAGATCAAAAACACTATCTATAAAAGTTCATTAACATGAATTAAGTTGAAAGTTGTACCGTTTCGTATTGAATAAGAAGGAAACTTGGATGTTCCACGAAAACTATAAAACGGTGAACTGACATTCTTATCAGTAGAAAGTGAACGGCTAAAGAGCGCTATTTCACAGTCAATCACCAATTTTCAAGTTTCAGTTTTTTTTGAACACTACGTTTGTTTAACCGAATAATAATTTGAACTTAATTTCAAAAGCGAATTATATTTAAATCGTTTCTAAAAATAAGATAGAAAAGTGACATATTGACTATATGGCATAGCTTAGGAACGGTTCGTTCGAACAAAGGTACACAGTTATTCGTATGAATTAACGTTAATCGAATATTGTCTTAATATTTACACAAAACGAAAGGTATATTAAAACAATCTTCACTGATTAAGAACATTTGCTGGTTTTCATAAAAGAGAGGGCATAGCGAGAAATGCGCTTGTTAACCGCAGCTCTAAGTTGCATGGCGGCCATATATACTCGTCGGACTATTAATTTATAGTTACAATACAATAAAAAAACAACATAGTTGTGTGAGCTATAGTTACTCAACCAAACGAATGCAGAACAAGTTGGAAAATAGAAAAATTGATTCCTTCAATCAAAGTTTCTCAAAGTATAAGCCAAAAGGCAAAGTTTTCACGATGTAAAGTTCTCACCAAAAAACCTTTGTATATTTCTGTCATCGATCTCCACCTACTAAGTTTAATCCTACATAGTTCAATTTGAACTGGATTGAGTACTGAACTAACATACTTCATTTATAGAATTGAATTATATGCGTTAAGTCAATATAGTTGACTAAAGACGCCAAATGTGTGAGAAACCTAATAGGATTGACCTTGGAAACTGCTTACGAGGGAATTGTCAGACACACGGAAACTGAAGAGAGTCAGAGAGAGAAAGGATACGATGGATTTGTTAAAGACACGGGAACTAGAGAGAGAGAGTCAGAGTAAGAAGAAGAACGAGGGAATCGTTAGAGACACGGAAACTGAAGAGAATCAGAGAAAGAAAGAAAATCATGGATTTGTTAAAGACACGGGAACTGGAGAGAGTCATAGAAAGAAAAAGAACGAGGGAATCGTTAGCGACACGGAAACTGGAGAGAATCAGAGAAAGAAAGAAAATCATAGATTTGTTAAAGACACGGGAACTGGAGAGAGTCAGAGAAAGAAAGGAAACAAAGAAATTGTTAGAAACACGGAAACTGGAGAGAGTCAGAGAGAAAAACGAGAGACTCGCAAATGACATGGGAACAAGAGAGAGTCAGAGAGAAAGAGGAAATGAGGAACATGGTAAAGAGGTTCTGGAATTCGAGAGTGTGTAGGGAAAACATGAACGAGAGTTTTTCAAGGAATGTCAGAACTGCAAAGAAATAGAGAAAAAGGGAAAATAGAGATTTATCAGAGGCATTGGAACTGAGGAGAACTAGAGAAAGAGAGGAACGAGGGATTGGGGTACAATAGAGAGATTTAGGCGACCAGAGACAGAGATGAAGGAAGGGAAAGATGAAATCAAACTGTGCAAACCTGTTCTCTGCTAGAAGGAACTGGATCCAGCTAGCAATCGATCACCGAACCGCGTCAAGAAAGTGGGTCACCGGCGGGGATCGAACCCTCGGGCAAATTAGCCGCAGACAGAGAGGTTAACCACTGCGCTGTAAATCAATATTAGTATACTATTTGAAGCTATGACTCATATGCTTAATTGGTCAAGTGAGTTCGAAATATTCAATGTACGAATTTTATTACGGCAAAAGGAATGTGCTTGTAATTTGTAGGGAAATGTGTTAAAATAAGTTATAATAAGTGAAGTTTAGATATAACTTTTAAAATTTTTTCTCTGTAAGTATTTTTACGTATAATTCATTTTACTGCATATTCGAATCACTTCCGTAGCTTGTAAAATCACGATTAATCAGAAACAGTTTTTTCCAAACTCTGAAACGTCGATTTTTCCCATTATTCAAATGTTTCTTTCTCTGGAGTTTTGCTATGTTCGGTTTTGAAACTCAATCACATTGATATTATGTAAAACCAGAAAATTTTTCACTGTCAATTTGGATATAATAAGTTGTCCAAAATAAAAGCTAGAATAAACTATTCTATAGGTAAAAACGGGCGAAAACAGCACATGTGCCTGACTTAAAAGCTATAAAATGTTTATTAGCTCAGCTCTATCCCCCGTCACCTTTCTCACTCTCCTTTTGGTCAATACGCAACCGCGTCGCGGGTACCCGCGACGCGGTTTCTGTTGTGATTAGAGCAACACTTTTGGTAGGAATATAGCCTGTTTCACGCACTTATAACCCTCTACAGTAATCTGCGCAAACTTCCAGGCTTTGTTCAGGTAGTTTGATGTTTTTAGAATGACTTAAAACTTTGCTATTGTGTTTTCTACCTTCACTCCTACAAACTCTGAACTTTTGAGATTAATAGTTTATTCATTAGAGATAGCCTTTTGAATGTTTTGCAGATTACTGTAGAAGGACATTGATTGGTGAAACGAACTATACATAAAAAGGAGAGATGGAATATAGAAAGATCGTATACATTTGAGTGATTCATAAATGGTATGGAACAAGAATCATTTTCATCTAACTTTGGTCACCAAAGTCAAATGAATATGATTCTTATGTTTTATGTTTTCAAGCGCTTATGTTTTCAACGAGCCAGAGAAAAGTTCTGAATATCTCTACACTTTAAGTCAATTGTTTGGTCACGTGAAACATGTTAAACACATCAGAACTCAGAGACATTCAATGACAAAGTGCACGATTTCTCATAACCTCACGTGACTATTTAGTTTACGTGTAGCGTAGTGCAAATGTCATTTCATGGTGCTTTAATGTAATAATCACACCACAATCGTAACATACATGAAATATTACTTTTGATCGTATTTTACCTACACCTAAGAAACAGAACTGTAACTATAGTACAGAATGACTTGTTCATGCGGAAAGGGCGAGACAATATGCGCGAAAATCATCTCAATGTTTCGAGTACTCTTTATCTAATACCCATAGGTTAGGTGATAGTGCGACATCTACACGACAAATAAACGAACATAACTGTTTTCTGAAAACCTTTGCGATTGTATATTTCCCAAATAACCATTTGAACAACACACTTTTTCCCATAGGAATCAGAGCAAAGTTCAAAGTGAGACTTAATAAGTGTGGCCTTTTTTGAATAAACTGTTATTTCCCAGACGAAAAACATAGCCATATTCCAATTTTACAGAGTTATAGTTATTTTCATTCCCACTGAGACTCACAAAGTAGGAATACACGTTCAATACGTTCAAATAACTTAATTGCTGTCGGAAAGGTCAACGATTGTGACAAATGATTCTGTTACCATATTTCAAAGAGTGCATCAAAATGTTTCCGACAGAGATGACTTTCGCATCAGGGAACAAATATTGAAAAAAATGAATATGTACTATAGGCGTCTCAGTAGGAATGGTGTCGACTACATCGGAAGGATAGTCAAGGAATTCTTACCGATCTCAGGTGATCTACAGTTCACACCATTCCTACTGAGACTCCTACAGTAACCTTACAAACTTTCCGAAGGCTGTTGTGAAGCTGAAAATGTAGCTCATGGAAAATGCTCTCGTATATTCACTCTACCTGAGAAGGAGAATGAGGTACAAAAGTTCTCTACTTCTCCGATCAAAAGTAAGTGAGCAAAACGGCTTGGAAGTTTCGAAATTATACTGTAGGAGTCTCAGTAGGAATGGAAAAGACTATAATGAAGCTTGCATCTTGAATTGTTCTTTCTAGAACAAGTTGAGTAGCGCTGCTAACGTATGACAAAACCGCACTAAGCGGCGTAGCGATCCCTCAATAACTCATGAGATACCCCATGAGCTATTCGTATGAGCTTTTCATGAGATTTTATTGATCACTATGCTACAACATTGAGAGTTCACGCGTGGCTCATTAGGTATCCCATGAGAAACTCATAAGAACTTCTCAGGAGATTGGAGGGATCGCTACGCCGCTAGCGTTGAAGATTTTTACCAACTGTTTCACTTTTCTTCATGACAATATCGTATGAGCGAGCCTTCTATTCCTGTGGCCGTATTCACTAAGTTCGAATAGCCGGGTAAGCTATTGGATCAAATTTTCAGAAGAGTTGTTCTCGCTAGGTTGGTATTATGTTCTCTCGTTTTTTCACACATATGAATGTTTTGTCTAACTCAGCGAAAAAAACGATACAGTTTGAATAATAAACATACTTCGTACAGTGCCATGTTCGAAGTTCGCTTAAATAGCTTACCCGGATATTTGAACATATTGAATACGGCGGCCACTGATCTTCGTTCAACTTGTATTTTCCAAATGTCCATTATCGCATCTCTGTGTTTCATGCTTTCTTTAAATCTGTAAAAGATGAGGCCAACCAATGTAATGTATGTACGCAAAAAGTAATGCCAATCTCAGAAAAACTGATTCAGCACGGAAATACAGTTCTTTCTTGGATGATAGAACTAGTATTGTAAAAGTTGGAGATAAACTTTCTACAACTAGACTCGATATAACTTCTGGAGTACTTCAAGGTACTGTTAGTGGCCCGTTGCTGTTTTTGTACTTTGTGAACGATATATGTCTCTCTTTACCTAATACAGTAGATTTTGTTCTATTTGATGACGATATTAAGATTTACGGTAATATTCCTTGTGAGTTACAATTAGCTATCAATAACATTGTTGACTGGTCAAATGCTTGGTCTCTACCTATTGCTCCCCATAAAACAGCCCTTCTTAGACTTGGTAATAATAATCAGTGTTTGCCGTATGTTGTACAAAATATAACTATACCTAGAGATCTTGGTGTCATACTAGAGATCTTGGTGTCATTATTGATGACAAATTGAAGTTTGAAAGCCACATCAACAGCAAAGTTGCTTTGGCTAATATCAAGGCTAAGCAACTATTGAGTGCATTTCGATTTACTGACGCTAAAAGGTATATCTCACTATTCAATGTTTATGTCAGGCCCATTCTTGAATATTGCTCAGAAGTGTTCAATCCTCCCCCTAAGTCTAAACTATGTTGTCGTTTGGAGTCTCCTTTGAGAAGTTTCACCAAAATTGTTTGTATTCGATGTAACATTCCATTCAGTTCCTACAAAGACAGGCTCTCGAAACTGGATACTCAATCAAGCTACGTTAGAAGAATAGGCATTGATTTATTGCAAGCGCACAAAATAATGTTTGGAAAATCAAAGTTGGTCAGGTGTCCCTTTGTTCTGAGTTCGAATGTTAGACATAGAAATAGATTGATTCGTCAATCTAGGCTTTATCGTGATGATAATTGGTATTTCTCACGGGTTGAAAAGTACTGGAATATTTTCACTAGTAGTGAATGTAATGTTTTATCCCTATATCAGTTACGTTGTAAATTGCGACACATTGATTGTAATATGTTCAACGATGTTCCTCATTTTATGCATTGAGTAATATAAGTGTTCAGATGTCCATGTTTGTATTTATGTTTCATCTACATACATTGTTTTCTCAATTTCCCGATTCTCTTTAAATGTTTTTATTCAACGCTCCCTTGTAAGTTGATTGCGAATTTAAACCGCAACCCTTTGGGATACGTATTTGTCATAGATTTCGAGTGATCAATTTGTAAATTTCTACTTGGATAACTTATGTTGCTATCTATGCAAATGAACTTTTTTTTATTATTAATACCTATTTCTTTATTTATCTGCATTCAAAGAATGTGGAACTCGCTCATCAGCCGAAAAAAAGAAGAATCGAGAAATAGTTGAGGCCATAAGATTTTAAATGGTTTACAGAATAAAATAGACACTCCAAATGGGTAAATGTAGGGAAAGTTGAGAAGAAAAAGGGTATGGTATACGCGCACATGCAATTGAGCAGCGCTGGACAACGGTGATTGTACCGAATAATTTGTGGGACAGTAGTTACTTTGAAAGAGACGTTGTAAGGAGAGCTGTTTACACTGCACTTTTTGTAGGATGTTGTAGCGCGGAGTGGGTTGAAACATTGTTTTTGAAAAATATTTTTTTCTCGCAAACGCATAAATATACAAGCCTAATGCAAATTCATTATACTAGAAGTAAATTGAGTTGTTACGTGAATTCGCGTTCTAATGAGAAATCGTGCATTTTGTCATTCTGAGTTCTGCTGTGTTTAACATGTTTCACGTGACTGTGCGATTTCAGGTTACGGTTAGATGAAGGAAAAAACAAAATGACTACTAATCGATTTTTGATTGAAAAATGGAAATCAATCAACCAACAAGATGAAGGAAAAAACAAAATGACTACTAATCGATTTTTGATTGAAAAATGGAAATCAATCAACCAACAAGAATCGAAATAACTATGAACAAAACAGACCAGAACAGGGAAATATTGTGCAAGCACGTATATGCCTATAGTTAAACAATAAACACGTAGAGTTCTCAATGGAGTTCTGGATAGAAAAACATGGTGAAGTAAGTTAAAAGTGCGTTATCGAAAAATAAACTATGTAACATTGTCATGTGACAAATGAAACGTGAACTTGAAACTTTGGTTGGAAAGTCTGACGACATTGACTTTCGCAAGCATAGTCTTTATTTTACTGTAGAAATCATTGCACAGGTTCAACACAACTGGCATATCGCATTCGTTTTCACTCAGAATTTTCATTCAGAATGTTCAAAGCACAGCAGAGCGAACTGAAAACACCGCCGCCACACCCACCGTGAAGACTGGCCTTCACAGAAAAATAAGTTTATTACAGATTGAAGACAATAGACTAATGATTATCATAGTTAAAGAAGGACAATTATGTGGTCCAATGCCAACGCTTCAGTCCTTTAAACTGCAATACATTTTTCAATTGCAGTTTAAAGGACCGTTGACTCGGAGTCGGTCCACATAATCGTCTTACTTTAAAGAGGAACAAAGTCAACTCCTTTACATGAAAGTTAATTTTTCATTAAAAAAAGAATTGAAAATGAAAAATAAGAAAAAGTGTTTGGTTTCCTTAAAGGAGGGCAGAATGGAAAGCTAGTTTAAGTGAATAAACGGATGAAATAGGCCGCTTACAAATTTTTTTATTTATAAACACAACGTTGCGCGCGCCGAAACCGACTAAAACATGTGAATAGTATGCAAATTAAGTTTGTTCGTTTGAGTAAAAATGATATATATCAGTTTCTCTTGAGTAGCTCTATATTATAAACTTTCCTTTCTGTCCCCCTTTAAGTTAGATCGTTTGTTTGTGAATATCTATGAACAACGTTGATCCGAAGAGAACGGCAGTAAAAACGTGATTCCAGTCAGAACGATTTTTTAACTGATTTTTTTGGTGTGAAACTTTTAGTTGAAGTTGTTCTAGTACATGTCCGCTTTTCTGTGTAATCTTTGGGCTCGAATAGAAAAATGGCTTGCCTTTTCAGATGTTGCGCGCTCCGATGTTGCACAACTAGCACATAAGAATTGGGATAATTGAAATAATGTTCATTCCAGCACATAGCTCGATTTCAGTTAAATATGTGAAGTTCTAATAACTATCGTGTGAGCTGCTTGGGTAACTTCAAAACTAGGACAGACAATTTTTATAAAAATCTGTTTTTCCTCAGTTTTGCTGCAGTTTAATTGTAATTATGAAGAATATAGCCAACATATAAGGAAAGTTAAGGAAATGGCCGGTCAGCTGAGCACATCTGAAACAGATCTGAAAAAAATTATACCACCCTGCATCTCTTCGAATATACGATATTTCTCAGCTCTCTCAATCTGCCGGGATATATGTGTCACGAAATAGTGCGCGAAACGAGAGACGCAGGGTGGAATGAAAGTACCGGGTGTTCTAGCATGTACAGGATAAAAACTGGATTGTACCACCCACATGTTGCGGTTACTCTATATATGATAGAGTAACCGTAAGTTTCATTCCCACTTCGACTTTTATAGTAATAATAAACTTTCCATTCCTTTCACTCACATAAATCTAACAGGGATAGTTTTCACAATCGCTTCTGCTTCATAATTACAACGAGTTTTCATAAATATTTACGAGCAAAAGTTTGTTTTAGAAAGGAACATTGGAAATTTCGATAGTGCACATTCCATATTGGTCCCTAAAGCGTATAGTCACGTTGTATATGAAAACGTTGGTAGAAATCAATAAATATATACATATGTTGAAGAAAAGTCTATGAAAATTTAGAAGGTGTAGTCTCAATAGGAATAGGAAAGCCTATACTGTCAGTCAATTGCACAATCACGTGAAGCATGTTAAACAAAGCAGAACTCAGAAACGTGCGATGAAAAAGTGCACGATGCCTCATTAAAATACTAACTTTGCGTGAGTATTAAATTTGCTTCTAGTGTTATTCAATATTGGTCCCTAAAGCGTATTTTCACGTTGCATGTTAGACGTTGCCCATATTTCTATTGTAGAAAGCAATGGGACAAACTCTTTGATGTCGCCGCCTCTGGCGATGACATAACTCACCGTATTATATACGACATAATCTGCCCGAATCCGGACGGCTAACAAACAAAAAAGTGGCAGCTCGCTTTCACTTGCTTCAATGTTGCACAAGTAGTTTATAAGGGTTTAGGCAAAACGTATAATAATTTTTCAAAAACAACAAGCAAATTCAGGTATCCATCAGTTTTCTATCATGCTGTAGTCTCTACTGGTTGGTGAAAGAGAGCTCTCTTCGTTTCCCTGATTCTACCATCTCTACACTACGTGTCCAATTCAGGTACCCAACATGACGGACGTGGAGGCAAAGACAAGATGGAAAACCCGGACCACTCGGGGCTGGGAATCGCTGGTCCGTATTCCCAACAGAAATGCATGTTCATACGCAGTCCTTTTCCCCCTCCCTCAATAGAAGTTTCTCGCATGTCACTGGATCAATGCCATTAGAGCATTCGATAATCCACCATGAAGTCTTCTATGAAGGAAAGGGACCAAGATCAACTCAGAAGAAACTGTTACTACAAAGATCTGTGACATGTATGATGATCACCGCCTCGTAACGAAGCAACGTGAAAGAATAAGTATGAAATATGAAATAACTACTATGACTATGAGAACACAGTACGATATTGTCTTTGAATGGATGCATGAATTTATTACACAAGTGAAGCGTGTGATAAAAAATGCTTTTGTATCGTATCTAGTACGGATTGTAAGTTATTGGAACTGTAGTAAAAATAAGGGTAACTCACGGTTTATAAGTTTGGACGCAACGTTTAGTATTAGAGTTAACGTTTGAATCTAGTTCAATAGAACATGTGTCATTTGGTTGACAATCAAAAACTTATTATTTACAAGCTTTTTACTGCTGCATCGTATCTATGGTCGTCGCCAACGGAAAGGTGGGAGGGTACTGTATATCTCACTTTCCGCTGTGTACGCACATATGTCTCTGGCTCCGAAGCTTCCCGGGTATGCACTCTAATAGCGTAGCGCTTGGCCCCTTGCTACAAATCTTTTGCTCGCAGGTTCGATTCCGGCGACAGACAGAAATTTATAAATTTGGCACCCCCTATAGTATCAGTTAAAATCCGCACGGCTGACCAACCAAAAACTCCGCAGATCGTTTCAGCAAAATTCAAGTGCTTCAATGTTGCACAACTCGTTCAAAAGGGTGGGGGGGGGGGGGGGGGGGGAATAATGCAATGTTTCTTGTACTTTTTGCGTTTCATAAATCTCAATAGCAAAGTGGCAATTATGTGGAAATCATATCGTATTTCATGTAAGTGAGAATATAACAATCTTGAACTGTTGTGTCGTATCTAGTACGGGTTGTAAGTTAATGAAATTGAGTAAAACTGAGGTGGGAAAGCAACGCGATAACATCACTACCCTTATCATAAACTAAGTTATCTAATTTCGTACGGTTAACCAACCGAAAAATTGGCGGCTCGTATTTCAGCGAAATTCACGCGCTTCAATGTTGCACGACTAGTTTATACAAGTCTGGGCGGATTCTATCGGGTTCCTTTCCTTTTTGAGACGTATAAATCTCAAAAAGCAAGTTGGAAGTGTTGAAAATCAGATCGTACATCAGTAAATGAAAACATAATAACCATTAAACGGCTGTGTCGTATCTAATACGGTTTGTTGGGCATAGAATGTTGCTGTCTCTCTATCTCTCTTTCTCTCTCTCTCTTGCTCTCTCTTCCTTTGTCTCTTTGTCTCTTTCTCTTTCTCTCTTTTCTTCTTTCTCTCTCTCTCTCTCTCTCTCTCTCTCTCTCTCTCTCTCTCTCTTTCTCCCCTAAACACCTTTATCCCTCGCAAACGCCGTTCTGTAATGGAAATATGTCGCTGGCGGCTAGATCAAAGGGCGATAAAATCGGTGGAAAGAACCATATATCAGTGAGAAAAAGAACACTTTGCTGGCGCACAAAGACAGTTTGGGAGAGACCTCACAGAGAGAAACCTCTCTAGCTATCTGCGTCTCTCTGACATT